>OVAV01002054.1:0-10039 GCA_900406375.1 Iberis amara
AAAGTGTTTATTTAAGTTTAGTGGAACACTAAATAGAAGTTTTTTTAAAAAAATGTATGATAAAAAAATATAAAATAGAGTATTTTGGTATCTTAAAAAAACTTGGATACAAAATCATCTCAATCTTAATAGTTTTACTTTTTCTATAATTTTGGTATATTAACGTGCTTGAACAAATTGTATGCTATTATTCTAAAATAAAATCGAAAAGATTTTAACATATTAAAATTTCTTTAAAGTAATAATAATTGTTTCTGAATCATTATTTAATTGTTAAAAAAGAAAATAACTATTACAAAAACTAAAAATTACATATACATTTAGCCCGCAGGGTCTTACCACTAGTAATTAGATAAATACAAAGAAAAGAAAGAAAGAAAAAAAAACAATTGTTACAAAATCGACTCTCCTTTCATCTCCGGTGAGGCTCTCGTCTTTTTCTCTTCTCCTATACTTCTGTCCCTTTTTATATCCGATACGGTTTCAGACTGATTTCGCATGATTTTGTAGTATCGTTATCCTCTTCAAGCGATCTTGGAGTTGCAGTGATTTAGTTTTTTTTTGCTCTAATGATGTTCACATCTGAATTGTTTTTCCATTCTGTATTTAGGCATCTTGAAATTGGAGAAGAAGATTTTCGTCTACATATTCTTGGTAGAGTAGTGAGAATGTTTACTAATAATAAAAGACAAGAAGAACGTACTGGAAAAAATGGAACTCCAAGGCTTCAATATCTACAGGTCTTTTTAAATGATTTCAATTTTGAAATCTTTATATGTTTTCATCTGTTTTTGAGAATTCGTATGAATGGTTAATAATGTCTACTTCTTCTAAATCTGAGAAAAAAAGACCTATTCAAGTTAATAATAACATTTGCTTTCTTTTCTAATTGCAGGAGCTTGTGAGTCAGTTTCAGAATGCAACTGATGAAGGTATGGTTAGTTTGATTTTAATCAACCCTTAAGGTCAAATATTGTCATAGTAAGCACAATTGATGTCTTTGCACACGCAGAAACTAAGGAGAGAATCGCAGCAAACTTAGCAAATTTCGCGTATGATCCTTACAACTACACCATTTTACGTCAGGTATTTCCATAGAGAACCCAAATATCCCCACCCACCAAAGTTTAATCTCTTTATGATTATGTGTTGATGATGTTGTACTTGAACAGCTAAATGTCTTGGAACTATTCATAGACTGTATAACAGAGCCAAATGAGAAGCTTGTAGAATTTGGAATAGGAGGAATATGTAATGCCTGTGCAGAGCCAAAGAATGCTGCTACCATTGTCGAAGCTGATGGAATTCCTCTTATAATCAAATGTTTATCAAGTCCTGTTCGGAACACTGTGAGTAGATTTACTTCTCGCTTCTTTTAATGTTCTTGGGGTGTTTAAAATGAAAAGTGAAAATAGTTTTTATCTTTTTGTGATAGGTGAATTATGCGCTTGGGGCTTTGTATTACATGTGTGACTATGATAGAGCAACAAGGGAAGAGATTTTGAGACCACAAGTGTTGGATCTCATTGAAAGGTATGCAGCGGCTGAATCTGTTAGTGTAAGTTTTAGTAATTTGGCTAAGGCGTTTCTTGCAAAACATGTTCATGCAAACTCATAAGATTCTTGTATTTTTGGTTCTGTTTTGTAGTAGTTGGATTCAACTAAACATTAATTATTCACTGTAAATAGTAATGTCATGATAGAGACTACATCTTATGGTTTTGCTTACACATCAAGAACAAGAAAAGGCTAATTGCTTACCAAAGATTCAAGAATAGTAGCTACCTTAGTTAGCCTGGATACAGTTATCCAAACTGTATCCAGTTGTTCTTCTTATTCTGGTCCAAACTGTTGAAAGGTCATATTCCCTTTCTCTGATCTGTGTGACCAATCCTTCCACTGTTTGTGACCAATCCAAAGCACTTCAAAATCATTATATTAGGAGGAAAAGAAGCTAAAAGCATGAAACTTGTCCCAAGGGATATGATAAACATAACTTATCAATGATTTAGAATTCAATCCACACTAAGAATCTAATAAAACCTCTTTCAAAGCTCAGAGCAGATACAAAAAAAAAAACAACAGCTTGCGTTTGTTAAGAGAAAGCTTCAGAGATTTTAAAAAAAAAAAAATAACCAGGCTTCAAACTCAAGATGTAGAGAAGACCGAAAAGCTCTTGAAACTTATAAATATGACCACATATATATTACATACGAAAGTTTGTTCCTTTTTTCTAAGCTCGCCTCGCAAAATTCTTCCTTTTTAATCTCAAAAAGGAGTTTTGGGTTTATGATTGTTCGAGTGGTAATTCCAAAGTTGGTTCGGAAACATCCATAACAAACGCCGCAAACATCTTTCTTGTTTCCGGAGACAGTCTTTTACATTCCAATCCTGAAAAATCCTAAACCGGAAAAAAAAAAAAAAAAATTAGTTGCATAAAAAGATGTGGAAACTTCCACAAAATACTTTTTGAAAGTTTAATTTTATTATCTAAAAAAGAATTTGTTGGAGAAAGATAATATCAAAAATATTATTAATTATCCTAACAACATCTTTTCAAATACTTTTATTAACCGTTAAATATAGTATTTTGTCTGTTGGAGATATTATCCAATATTGTCTCCAAAGATACCTTCTTGAACCCCTATAAATAGAGGTTCACATACATTCTTGAAAACTCACCCCAAATTCCAGAACTCCTATTTCTGTGGAAGATCAGAAATACGATCAACAAAAAGAGAGAATCAGATCGAAATATCATATTTAAGGATTTTATTAGAGTTCTTCAGTTTCCTTTTTCCTCCTTCGTTGACGTCGCCGTCTGACTCGTTTCGCCGTCCTGAGTCCGAGTGGTCTCGGAATTCCGATCCGACGTCGGACGCACCATAGATTTGGGGTCAAAGTTTCAGATCTACATATAGATTCTCTCTCTTCGCCGTCACTGGTTTTGGCCTTTAGCCGCCGCACCGGAACTTCGTTTTTCTCACCTCCGGCAACGTTGGATTTCCCTCGCCGAGACGAAGCCGACTCCACCAACCTTGCTGCCAACAACTTCGGGAAGCGCCTTCACCTCCCTCCGGAAGACTCGCTGCTACAATTGGTCGTGGTCAACGCTAGTCAAATGCCTCGCCAATCACCGGAATCACTTCTCGCCGCAGTCAATGGACCGTCGTCGCCACTGAGACACGTCAGCATCCTCCGGTGACATGTCACCAGCCTTGAGGAATCATAGGCTGCCACGTGGTAGTGTTCTTCACTCATCAATTGCCACGTCACATGAGCTCTCACCTCCACCCAGCTCTCGCCACGTGGAGTCTGCTCATCCAGAAACCACTCCTAAGCTGCCACATCATCAATCTGCGCCCACTCAGCCAGAAACTGCCATGTGTCGCCAGAATTCTCCAACAACCAATTTTGCACTGCCACGTCAGCAGCTAACGTCCAGTCAGCCATAATTTGACACGAGGGCAGTGTAGATTCTACCGTGTGTTCTGGACATCGCCAGTAGGTTTCGGGCGTTGTACGAGACATACCTGGCCGGTTCCAAAGGAGTAACAGAACCGTCCCACAACTGCATGTTGGGACTTTTGGACTGATTCAAAACCAGCGGGTATGTCTTGTATAATGCCCGGGACCTACTGACGATGTCAGAAACACACGGTAGAATCTGCACCGCCCTCGTGTCAAATTTTGGCTGACTGGGCGTCAGCTGCTGATATGGCAGTCCATAATTGGTTGTTGGAGAAGTCTGGCGACATTGACAGTTTCTGGTTAACTGGGCGCAGATTGATGACGTGGCAACCTAGGAGTAGCTGCTGAATGAGCATACGCCACTACGCCACGTGGCAGAATCTGTGTGGAGGTGAGAGCTCATGTGACGTGGCAATTGATGAGTATGGAACAGTACCACGTGGGAGCCTATGATTTCTCAAGGCTGGTGACATGTCACAGGAGGATGCTGACGTGTCTCGGTGGCGACGGCGACAGGAAGTGATTCCGGTGATAGGCGAGGCGTTTGACCAGCGTTGACCGTTGTTGACCTTGGTCAACTATATCAACGAGTCTTCCGGAGGGAGGTAAGGGCGCGTCAAGAGGTTGTTAGCGGCAAGGTTGGTGGCGTCGGCTTTGTCTCAGTGCAATCCAACGGTGTTGGAGGTGAGAAAAATGGAGCTCCGGTGCAACGACTAGAGGCTAAAATCAGTGACGGTGAGGAGAGAGAATCTAGATCTAGATTTGAAACTTTGACCCCAGATCTATGGCGCGCCCGACGTCATATCGGAATTTTGAGACCACCGTCGGACTGAGGACGATTGATGGCGGCGGTGGTGCGTTGATCCTTCGTCTAAAGAATTCTAATAAAATCCTTAAATCTGATTTCTCGATCTGATTCTCTATTTCTGTTGATCGTCTTTCCGATCTTCCACATAAAGAGAAGTTCTAGAATTTGGTGTGAGTTTTAGGAATGAACCTATATTTATAAGGGTTCATAAAAGTATCTTTGGAGAGAATATTAGATAATATCTCTAACAAACATAATATTATTTTTAACAGTTAAGAAAAATATCTGAAAATTTGTTGTTAGGATAATTAATAACATTTTTGAAGTTATTTTTTTTTTCCAACAAATTCTTATCTAGATAATATAATTAAATTACTACAAAATATTTTGTGAAATAAATTTCTCTTTTTGGGGTTAGAAAAGAAAATTTTAAATTGTCTCCTCCAGGATTGGGATGTAACACAGTCACTTATTGTGTGCGAGCCGTCTATGTTCTTTTCGATCTTTCATTTTTGCTTCTGGGTTCTTTCTTTTGTTGATACCCCCAAATTAACGATTTCTCTTCCAATTTCATCTTCCTCCTCCACAATCCGCTGCTGCAATCCAATCTTGTTTGTCTCTTTTTTCTGAATTTCAGAGATATATGGATTTGAATGATCTTATACTGCTTTTGAGTTCTTGGATTAGTCAAGTGAGTTTTCACTACCTCACAAAGTGCTTTCATCATGTATAATTAATTAGCTTCCACTGAGATTGATTCTTTTACTCAGAATTTGGTTTCTGTTGCCGATTATTTTTGTTTAAGTCATTTGTTTATCTGTGTGTGGAATGTTACTTTCCCACAGATTGGTGATCTTGTTCTTGATTTGCTATGGCGTTTGATTCACATTGTTGTGAGCTTATATCACATTGTCTCTGGCATATATGATGCAATCGAAAGCTATACCATATCCTTAGGATTGATTCAAAAGTACAATTCTATCGATATTGAGAAACTCCAGTATCTAGCTGTTGTAGTTGACATTGAAGAAGCTCTCGATCTTTCTAAGGTTATTGAACTTCTTCAATGGCTAATGATCATTGGTGTAAAACAAGTTGGTCTATTTGACTCACAAGGTAATATGCTTATTATCAAATCATCTCAAACTGGTCGTCCATTAATATCATGTTTTCTGATAGTTGGCTTCTTTAGGTTTATTGAAGAAATCCAAAGATATGATCCTTGAAATTGTGCCGAGTTCAATGTTATCACGGGTATAATAATCTCACTAACTTATCATTTCGATTAGTCGAATCTTTAGATTGTTACTTCACCTGTTTAGTGTCTGTTGTGTTCTTCCATAGGAAGCTAGTGAAAAGGATTGTTCGCCTAACCGAAAGCACATTGCTATAGAGTTCATTTCGTCTTCCGAAAATAAAGAAGCTGTTGTCAAAGCAGCCAACATACTACTTCAGAAATACCTGAAATCAAACCATCCCGAAAACCTCTTTACAGAGTCTCATTTGAATGAAGCATTAAGAGTTGTTGGTTTGTGTTGATTCTCTCTATTATTAAAGTTCTTAATCAAGAAACTGATGAATATAATCTCTGGCAGGTGAGAATGTATATGTGCCTGATCTGTTACTAGTCTATGGACCTGTAAGAAGCCATCTTGGTTTCCCTGCTTGGAGACTTCGATACACTGAGATCATGTGTGTGCTTTGTAACTCTTTTTCTTTGGACTTTTTTAACCATTATCTTCAGAGCTAAATCTCATAAAGTTGGTCGTTTCTTGGTATCTTTTTGTTGATAGACACATGGGATCTTTGAAGTATATGAGATATGGCTCCCTTCTGAAGGCTATCCACAAATTCACAGGAGTACACCAAAACTATGGTGAGTCTGTCATCTTCAGTTATTATATGCAAAATATATATATAAGTTCCTACATTTGACTTGGATTGAGTCATCCATTTTAGTTAATTTCATTGATGGGGTAAGCTTGAATGTTCTTGACAGGGACTTGATGGTGATAGAGAGCAAAGCTTTAGAGATGAAGTTTTTGGTTTGTGGATTCACATAATTGCCCTTCAAGAATCGTCAAGAAGACATTAGTAGAGAGCAACTAACTTAGTCAAGTTGCCAATTTGTTCACATCTTCTTAGTTACAGATTCACTACCCTAACGACATTGTATAGGATTAAGAACTGAGTGACTAGTAACAAACTGGGCCAAACCAAACTGGTATATGCACAAATGACAATCACAATTGTACTAATGAGCAATATGAAGTCTTGATTAACCTTAATAGGTTTCTTCTTGTTAACATCTTTTCCAGAGAGAAACTTTAAACCTGTGTTTATGAATATTCTTTAAGTTTCTTCCATGATAATATTAAAGTTTTGAGTTAATAAATATACAAAACAAGACAATAAAAGTTATTGGACGAGGTTAGTTTTAAGATCATTGTCTGTTTTTTTTTTTTAATGCTTTTAAATAAAGTTTGAAAGATTCCAAAACAACGTTTGCTTTACAAGTTGGAAACGAACTAACATGAGTTGGCAAGTCCATTTCCCCCAATAATCCAATTATAAAAATAAACATAAAGAGTTTAGGTTATAAAGAGGACGATAGAAATATAGTATTCTAACATTTACACTCATAAAGAAATCAAAAGTTGACAACCCATCCACTATTAGTGTCTCTGTTCTTAACATTTCCACTTATTTTGCTCATTCAAAATCTCTTCTCTTCACCAACAAGAGCTACAAGAACTAGAGGTACTATTTGTTTTTGCTATACATATTTATATAGATAATTTGGTTTTAAATCAAAATTTTCTTAGTGATCATTTAATAAAATGGCGAGTGAAGCACCTAGTTGGGCTGATCAATGGGGAACCGGAGGAATTGGGGCTATAGCGGCGGAGGAAGAGACAACTAATGGAAAAAAAGACGCCGCCGAGAAGAAGTCCGGCAAGACTAAAGGAGGGATTAATAGAGCTAAGATTGTTATATTCATTGGTGTCAATTGGATGAAAAATCTTGTGCATAGGAAGAAAAAGGAATCTATTTCTTCATAAATAATTAGAGATATGTGATGTGATTTCTGCTTATTGTTTTTCTCTTTTAATTTGGAATGTCTCAAATTTACTATTATTTAATTTTTTTATAATAAAAATGTGTTTTGGATTTTCAAATGGTGCACCGCACGATTGAATTGAGATTTTGTTCTATATTTGACTACTTTCAATACTATTTACACATTCAAAACGTATAAACCGAGCTTGCAAAAAATTAAATGGTTTAGTGGTTGCTACTTGGATTGTCTTTATATCAAGTCAAAAATTGAATATAGTCATTTGTTATGTAAATGTAAAATTTATTGTTTAATAAAATTAGAGTATTATATGAATGTAAAATCTCACGTTAGAATAAAAGTTGAATTATTAGGTTTGTTATGACCTAGAGATCAAAAAGAAATTAAAAAAAAAAAAAAAAACTTGCATATGCGTTTTTACATCTTAAACATTATAAAAGAAACGTTGAAAATCTAGATGATTTATTATTTGCACAATACCAGACATTACTTAATGATAAGAAGTTGTAAGACAAACTATTTACATAAGAAGTTGTAACTAACATGTACATAAAATCAGTACAAACCAAAATAAATTATTTTACATATGGTCAGAAAAAGGAAATAAGATATATGTAAAGTATATACACACATAATTTGGAAAGGCAGAGTCTCTATTCCAAACCAAAGGTGTTCTCTCCACTGTAAGTCAAGTAGAGAAACCCATCTTCATCTTTATTCTCCTCATAGATTGAAGACATCATTGCAGCTAACAAAAACAATAAGCAACACATCAATAAACGACATTTCCACTAGAGTACAAAAGGGAATATTAGTTTACCAGTTGGAGGTAATGTGTTCTTGACAAAGACAAAGATAGCCTTCTCAGCACTTAGTTTGATTCTTTTTCGGATAACATACACAAACTGTCCCACTGTTAAATCCGCAGGTACAAGGTACCTGTATGTATCCATCAATTACCAAACAACATTGCATATCAATGGCGTTTACAATCAATCAAAGAGACAAGACAACTGTTGTTTTTTTTGACACCAGGGCTGGTCCTAAGGCCAACAACAATAAAATTTTTTTTAAAATCTGCTTGACACTTTAGAACTATGTTTCAGAGGAAATCTTACTAACTCATAAGTTATTAATTACTGACTTTTTCTTGTCGATAATCGGGACATCACTGGTTTCAGCCTTCTCAACAATCACCTGCAATATGAACTCTCAGTTTGATGGGAGAGAATCGTAGAGTATGCTTGAGAGGTATTAATGTACAGAAGATATGTGGAAACTCTTACTGGGATTCTGTCTGGATACTTATCTTTAATGCGACAAGCCTCGGTTTGTCTCTTCTCTACCATTACACATCAATCAAGAAGTAAGATTCAGGAGAAAAGTTATGAGCATCAAAGGAAATGGTCAAGGATACATTTATCTCTTTCTCTTGATAAAATGAATCAGATCTAATACAGTAATAACAAGATTCATAGTTCCTGAGTGATCAAAACAAGAATCGGAGAAAATCCAAAAAAATGAGTATATAAAACTCACCTAGAGGATATTCCAATTTGAAAGCCATGGCGTTGATACAAAATCGAAATTCTATAAAAAGAGAAAGAAAGAAAGTTGGAAATTTGATGTAAGGAAAACGAAAAGTTTGATATTTTGTGGGTTCCGTGTCAGTAATCAATAGTAAACACGATTACACGAACGAAACTGATTGCTTGAAAACTCGGTCTTGTTCAAGACAAGACCTTTTCGTATGCTTATCTCAAGTTCGTCTCTTCATAACCGGACTCTCGTACCGGATTATGAATCTTATCGTTTTACGATACATTTTATTTGGATTCGCATAAAACTTTATTTATGTATGCAGTCAGAAATAGTTCAATTACATCATTCATTACCAAAGTCCAATCAACACATTACAAAAAAAATCAATAAAACAATTTCGGTTTGAGCTTCTAAGCCCATGATTAGGCCCAAACCCTATCATGAAACCCTAAACATCTGGACTAGGTTTAAGAACCAAACCAATTTGCCGTCCGACAACAACACCGAGATGGCTACCATCGCCACCCACCGAAGCCATCAAGATTTAGAGGAGGCAGATTCAGGTCGTCTTCGTGCCTCAGCCGGCTTCGGGAAAGAGTAGTAGATGTCCGGCTAGCTAAGGACGAAGCCGGAGATCTTCAGATAGGGAGAAATCGCGAGTGACGGTGATCATTGTCCTCACGTACCCACTGCCCGACGAAGCTTCCTTCACTTCCGATCTTCTGAAACCAGTTCGCCTCGAGGTCCTTCTTACCTTCGCCGCGCCGTTCGCCGTGCAATGAGCCTGCATGCAAATCTGGCCGGATCCGCTTCACCGCACCATCGCTTCTCGCCTCTTCGATGGTTTTAATGAAACTATTACAGAAGGCTCATGCAAAGATGAGAAGACTTTGGGTGAGTGATGCAACTGGTAGAGCTCGCCGGCGCTGGTCTCATCGGTGAGTTTGGGGGTTACGGTGCACGAGGGGTTTCTGAAGAAGCGCTGCAATGAGTCTCCGCCTTTCTCCTGACGTCGAAGAAGCTTCTGGTTTGAGATCCATAAAAATCGCCGATGAAAGACAAACTAGAAGAAAGACTTTTTTTTTTAACTTTACACATCCTCTAATTCATTGCAGTATGTAGGATTGGGAATCGGGTCG
>OVAV01002055.1:0-11867 GCA_900406375.1 Iberis amara
TATATATATATATATATATATACTCACTAAAAGAAAATTAGTCATATTAATTTCAAGAGTACTATCTTTAATGTATTAGAGGTTTTAATAAAAAATAACTATAATTTATAAACCAAAATTCACCAACACACTTAGTATCAAAATATAATTAAAAAACAAAATTTTAAACCAAAACTCAACCTAAATAACATATTTAATATTCAACAATCACAAAATATAGTCATAAACCACAAAACTTTGTAAGTCATATATTACACACGACAACTCATATGTTAGTTTTTGATTAATTATATTTTCCAATTATTTTTTTATTTGAGAAAATATCAGAACTAATCACCAACTCAATGGAGGTTAACCAAACACAATTTCCACTAATTTATTTTGTTGAGTAAAATATATTATTGTGCTACCAAATCATGTCAAATATTTTTGAATAATGTGAGTATGAAAAAAGCACATTTTTCATTTCAACATTAAAAATGCATTATTAAATATGTTTTATGTAAATTTTTCTTGTGGTTAAACAAAATTTTAAAATACCAATTAACTACTTAAAAATACATACAAAAGAGTTTGTGGGAGAGGACTTTCAAGATTTTTTTTTGATATAATCTAAAAGATACATAAGAATAAGATATTTTCACAAAAAACATAGAAAAATGTAGGAGGTAAATCATTACAATCCTAATTGATGATTGTTACTCTTTTACAAAATTATGACCCAACTTTTATCAAATCTTATAATTATATTCAGTCAATTATTTTGTATCTAAAAAACTTAATTAATGTTAAAGTTATAATATTTGTTCAAATATTCTCTATAATAATTTTTATTATAGTCATTTACACTCACCCGCCCGTAGTGAATTATTACATAATTTAGTGAATTAATTTTTAATTAACACATTAGCTACATATTACATATTTATATAATATATTTATATTATATATTACATATTTATATAATATATTTATATTATATATTACATATTTATATAATATATAAATATGTAACTATGAAATAAAATATGAAAATTCATGTCATCATTTCTAATATATCACAAAACTAAAAAAATAAAATAAACTATACTCACCAAAGGAGAAACAATCATAATAACTTTATGAGTAATATTTTTTAATAAAACAATGGCTATAAATTATAGATCAAAATTGACTAACAAAATCAATATTAAAGTATAAATAAAAAATTATAAACTAAAACGTAACATAACAAACACACAGAGTAATTTCGTTTTCAAATTAGAGGATCTAATCCTAGTTTCGTACCATCCACGGTGGCTTTTTCCTCTTTGATGCTTCCTAATTCTTCGTTTCTAGCGATAATGAAGTCGACAAGGCAAAGCTCGCTCAGATCATAAAGAGATTGGAGAAGACGTCAAAGTACTTCAAGAGGCTAGGATATATTGGTTTCTGGAGGTAGCTTGTGTCAACTGTAACTTAGCTATATCTCACTCCATTGGGCAACTCACTCCAGTGGGCAAGAGTTGCAAGAATTGTATCTTTCTTGGCGGAATGGGTCTACTACATAACCTTGAAGAAAAGATGAGGGACGTGAACATCGTTGATCGCTCTCGGTCTAATCGTGGATTTTTTTATTTGGATGAGCTCAATGCAAACTTCCAATATGCAACAACATGGCGATCATATACAAGAAGAACCAGACATGTATGATGGGGTCTATTGTACCTAGTGGGTGATGTGACAAATACATTAATATGGGATTCAGAGGATTAGCTTAATGCAGTCTTCCAGACATGTATGTTGAGCTCAATGCAGTCTTCCGGTACGCAACAACATCGCGATCATATACAAGAAGAATTAGACATGTATGATGGGGCCTATTGTACCTAGTGGGTGATGTGACAAATACATTAATATGGGATTCAGAGGATGAGCCATTTCGATCTAATTAAGGAGAAGACGTTTTGACTGTCACAATGTCAAAACGTGTCAGGCATAATAATGAAACATCATGGAGTGATCTGAAAAATAAAAAAGTAGTCGATCTGCTATCTTCCAAGACTTCAAAGTGGTAGAATATCGAACTTTTTATTGCTTTTTCTCAGATTTCAGTAAATATCTACCTAAAGAGCAGAAGATTAAGCTGACTCTACAGAGGAAGAAGAAGATTCTACCAGTTCTAAGGCTGTGAAAACCATGAAAAAGTCAGAAAAAGTCCTTCTTACTGTTAAACCCCAATATGGTTTTGGGGAGAAGGGCAAGCCAGCCTCTGATGGTGAAGGTGCGGTTCCCCCCATTTCATAAGAAACAATCATATTAATTTCACGAGTAACACTTTTTAATAAAACAATTATAAATAAAAATTTACCAACAAACTCAATATTAAAATATAAATAAAAAATTATAAACTAAAACGCAACATAACTGATTAACATACCATATATTCACCAATTACAAAATGAAGTATATAAACCATGAAAATTTGTAAATTTTATATTACACATCGTAAATTCATTTCTTAGTTTTAGATTAATTATTACTTTTCGTTAATTTTTAAAATTTGAGAAGATATATGAACTAACGAGCAACTCAACGGAGGTTAACCAAAACCAATTTTCACTAATTACTTTGTTGAATAAAATATCTTACCGTACTATCAAATCATGTCTAATATTTTTGAACAGTGTGAATTGAAAAAATCAAAGCAATATTTTCTATTAAGTTTTTGAAAATGCATGAACAAATATGGTTTTTATAATTTATTTATCACAATTTACAAAATTAGTTGTATTGTACTTTTCAATAAATTATTTCATAGTAGATTTTTATTAAAATTATATAATGTGTGGATCTAAATATATAAAATAAATAAATTTTTTAATCAACCAACTATTTAAAAATACATACTAAAATTTTTGTTCAAAAGTAATTTCAAGATTCTTTCATAATTTCTAAAAACTACACATGAAGAAAATATTTTGCACATAGAACATAAGAAAATGTAGAAGATAANATAATATGTGCAACATTTGGACAAATTTCATAATTATTTTTAGTTAAAATATTTTGTAGCAAAAATATTATTTTGCAGCTAAAAATCTAAGTTAATGTTAAAGTTATAACATTTTGTTTAATTTTTTTTCTATGAAATTTATTTTAACTCCAACCATTTACACTAATCCGCCCGAAGGGCGGATAAAACTCTAGTTTTATATAAAAAGTATTGTGTGAACTTATGATAAGTTTCATTTAAAATATAATTAATATGAACATAGTTTATGTTGCATTGAATCTCTTTTTATTTGAAATATCAAAACATCTAAAATATTTATTCAAAATATTTTATTACTTTTTAGGATTTTAGAATATTTTTCTGACATTTATGAATGTAAACTATTTAATTTTATAGAAAAATATGAGTTTAAGGCTTATTTGGTGATATCCTTCATGTCTTTTATGAAGTCATTTAAATTTGTTAATCATAAACTTAAATTAAAATATAATTAAGAAAAACAAATTAATAAAAATAGAACTAAAATTAGTTAATGGAATGAGAAAAAAATATTTAGAAAATGTTTAAGAAGAAATTTAGGAAATTTATGCAAATGACATATTTTACAAAAAAATTAATAGTATATCATGTGATCAAGTATAAAATAAAATATATATTTTTAAAATATTTTATTTTAATATATAGTAGATTACATAAAGTATCTATTCAACAAATTATACTATCTCAGTAGGCAATTATTTTTCTTTTTTAACTCTGTGTAAACATGTCCCTCTCCTTCTAATTTTCGTATGCCTTTTAGTTCCATCGAAGCTCTTGACACTTTTCTTTCAATTAAACACATAATAATTTTAATTAATTGAAAAACTGTTTAAAATAAATTGAACAGCTCCAAATCAATATAGCAATTACAAACATAATCCTTCAACAAACTAGTCTCATAAACTTATATTGCCTTCATGTGACATTTATCTGGAAACAATTTGTAATCGCTACATTGATTTGGTGCTGTTGACATATATATGCAAAATGTTACTAAAATGGTTGCGTTTAAATGTAAGAATAGCATGTCTTAATAACTTGGGCTTTAATGGATTGAAAAAAGCCTAAAAAGATATTGTGGGGATTAGGATAATTGTATTTGGTGGTAGCAAAAGAGGTTGAGAAAACTAACAGAACACATGAAAACATAAGGACGTCCCAACGAACCTCCAATGTCTTATTTTGTGTGAAGTAAACGTGAAGACATTTCCAACAATATTTTGTTTCTATTAATAAAAAAAAAACACAATGTAAAGTTAACAAACATATCCTCGATTTTTGTCAATTTTTAAAAATTTGTTACATAAAAAATAATGGTTATATTATGGTGAAATCATCACATTATTATTAATTTGAAGAACCTTGGAATGAAACCGTGATTACGATTTATGTCCTCCAATAGTCACTATTGATTGTGGAGACCAACTTCATATATATCTAGACTTGTATAGAAAAATCAAGAAAATACTAATTAAATTAACAATGGTTTTTTTCTTCTTCTTAATATTGACTTAATCATAATGAGGTCAATTATATATTAATCTTGTCACCATCCCGTTTAGTAACAACAACCAACGGTTGCGATCTTTGTGAAGTTGGTCAAATTATTTGTTTATAAAAAAAAGGGAGGGTTCGTCATGAGACAGACCAACTCATGCAACAAATCCAACATATTTTTCAATTAGCTATACCCGACAATGGTTTGTGCAGAGATCGACACCGGAGCTCCTTTCCGGTCTGTTAAAGAGGCGGTCACTCTCTTCGGCGAGAGGATTCTTCTTGGAGATAATTACATCAACAAGTCCGACGAGGTTACAATAATTAAATGCATAGTTTTTTGCATATATAACAATCATAATATTTCAAGTATTAACTTTATAAACATGATTTTTTCGTCCGTATGGTTAGAGAAACAAGGAAGAGAAAGGAGTTGGAAGCAAAAGCATAGAAGATGAGTTAGTTGAAGTAAAGGAGAATCTTAAAAAGGCTGAGGAAGAGAATAAGGTTTTGTCTCAGCATCTTGAAACTCTCAAACAAGAGCTTGAAACCACTAAGGAAAAGCTTAATCGATCACTAAGAAAATTTCAAGATCACCCTCAAGTCGAAGACGACCTCAAATTCATAGAACAATCCATGGTTAACGAACCGGACAATATAACCGAGAGCAAGATGAACCGGTTTGATCAAAATGAAGGCTATGGAGATGATTATGGTGGTAGCTTGGAGAGGAGGCGTTCGGTGAAGTTTGCGGATCCACCATTGTTAACAAAGGTCATTGTGAGAAAAGATGAAGAAAAGAAACAAGTTCTGGTGAAGAAGACAAAGAAGATGAAGCCACTTGTTCCATTGGCTTCTTGGCTCTTTGCAAGAAACCGGTCTACTTAACCACTTGAGCTTTGTGCCTTGATCAAAGTCGCATGGAGAATCTGGGAAACAAACTAAAACAAAACTTGTATATCACTGGTTTACTTCGGTCTAGTATATCTTTATTTGTATATCGTTGTCGCCTACTTGTGCAACAACCTTTACTACAAAACTCTGATTATGAAAATTTCCGAGAGAGAAAAATAATCATTGTGGAAGTTATAAATTTTCAACAAACTGATAGCTAACTAGTGCAAAACTAACATGATCTTAGTGTGATACTTACCTTTTTTATTGGATTCTCGGGATGAAAAAATTATTTAATTCAACAAATAATATCTAGAATTCTAGATGATATCTAAAAGAAACAATAGCATTCAAGTGAACAGTCCAAAAAACAAATAGTTTTATATGTTTTGACGATGGGTACACAAGAGGCGATTAGGGTTTCGAAAATTGGGGAAAAATCAAGTGGTCCAGAGACGAAGGATGATGATGAGATGATGGTCGATGTGGGTAGGCCACCAGATTCCAATCAAGACCAACGTCGTACATGGGCAGAAAAGGTGAGTGATCATATTGAAGGAGGTATTCTGATTCCTGAGAAAGTGGTGGGGGAAGAATTCGTGAAGGCAAGGATGAGGACTGAGTACCCTAATGGCGAGGAAGGAGAACCGAGAGTAACTGTTGGCCAGGAAGTATTGAATGCGATGAACAGTCTTTGGAAGCAATGCATCTATGTTAAGCTACTGGGTCGTAATGTGGCGCTGCCAATTTTGAATAGGAAGCTCAGGGAGTTGTGGAGACCAAAGGAAGGGATGTATGTTATGGATTTACCCCGACACTTGTTCATGGTTCGATTTGAGAGTGAGGTAGATTATATGATGGCTTTAACTGGAGGTCCGTGGAAGGTGTTTGGTAATTGTTTATTGGTTCAAGCCTGGTCTGCTGACTTTGATCCTTCGACTGATGAGATCATCTCCACTCCAGTGTGGATCCGATTAGCGAAGTTACCATATAATCTGTACCACAGTACTATCCTGAAAGGTATTGCTGAAACTGTAGGGCGTCCGATAAAGGTGGATTCCACGACATTGAGGTTTGAGAGAGGCCGTTTTGCCAGAGTTTGTGTGGAAGTTAATCTGAGGAAACCATTGAAGGGTTCTGTCATTGTGAATGAAGAAAGGTTCTATATTTCCTATGAAGGCTTGGATCAAATATGTCCAATTTGTGGTTTGTATGGACATTTGGGGAATACTTGCCCTAGGAAACCATTGGCTATTGAAGCGCAAACGGAGCCATTGAATGTTACGGGCAGTAGAACTGTTGACCATTTCGAAGATGAGGGGACTACAGAGGTTAAGGGGGATCGAAAACAAAAGGAGAGAAATGAAAAGGTGGGTGATAATATTGTCCCAGTCAAAGAGTCTAATGCTGGTGATGGTAAGGAGATGGTAGTTGCTAATAGTGCTGATGAGGGGTTCACGGAGGTTAGGGGAACTCGCAAACAGAAGGAGAGTAGTGAGAGGAAGAGTAATAATACTGGTGTCGCAAGAACATCTACTGCTGGTAATGGTCAGGGAGTGGTAGTCGCCAATAGTTTTGATGTTCTGGGAAAGGAGTTGATAGGCGGTGGAACTTCGAAGGAGTTGACGGTAGCAACCATTAAGAAAGATGATAGGAGACCTTTGAAAGAGATAAAGGTCACCAGTAAGGAGCAGCAAGAAAATCTTATTTTTGGGGCTCAAAAATCAGGGACAGGCTCTAGTCAGTTACTAAAGGGGCAGCTAGTTACAGTTACTACTGGTGTGGTTCATCATCAAAAGAGTAAGTCAAGAGTTAGGTCACAGATTCGTCCTGCGAGGGGTTTAGTATTTGGACCCTTGAAAGGCGAGGGAGAGGTAGTGCAGATGGGAAAGAGGCAGCGTGTGGAAGAGGTAATGGCGTCTCCTGTCAATATTAAAGAAGTAGAGATGGAGCCAGGAGAGGTGGGAGTTCGGATCCCTTTATCACCTCTGAATAATAATGTGGTTCAACCTGTAGGGGATGAGAATATGCAGGGTGTTTCTTTGAAAACTCAAATCCCTATTATGGGTGAGGGAGGGGACAAGGTCCATGGGATGGCATAATGGTGTGCCCCGGTATTTCTATTACTTGATACGTTTATGATGTGGAACTGCATATTTTGGAACTGCCGGGGGGCTAACAAACCAAAATTCCGGAGATCGATAAGATATTTGCTGAAGAAGTATCCAACAGATATATTGGCGTTGTTTGAAACTCATGCGAGTGGGGATAAAGCTTCAAAAATTTGTGACAGATTAGGTTTTGATAAATATGTGCGGGTGGAGGCTGTGGGCCAAAGTGGTGGTATATGGCTCCTATGGAAATCTCAATTGGGTGTTGTTGAGGTGATGACTGTCAATAATCAATTTATTCACGCGAAGGTGAAACACATAGGTGGCATTGTCAATCTGATAGTAGTTTACGCAGCGCCTTCGGCGAGTAGGCGTAGTCATTTGTGGGGAATTTTGAGAGGTCTGATTCAAGACTTAACGGAGCCTACTGTTATTGGGGGGGGGGGATTTCAACTCAATTATTAGGTTGGAGGAAAGGACTGGTGGCAATGGGAGACTATCTCCGGACTCAATTGAGTTTGGTGATTGGGTGAATGATACTGCCTTGATAGACTTGGGTTTCAAAGGTGGTAATTTTACATGGAAACGGGGGAAATCTCAAGCAACTTTTATTGCAAAAAGATTAGATAGGATTTTGTGTTGCTCACAGGCGCGATTGTTATGGCCAGAGGCAGTGGTATCCCACTTACCTTTTTTGGCTTCAGACCACACACCATTATGGTTGCAATTAACGCCGGTGAAGAAGAGTGACTATAGACGGCGTCCGTTTCGTTTTGAGGCCATGTGGCTCAAACATGAAGGCTTTAAGAGTTTCTTGAATTCTAGTTGGGATAGTGGACTGCCAACTCATCAGGCACTATCAGCGTTAACAGGCCAGCTTCGAAGTTGGAACGGTAATGTTTTTGGTAAAGTTGAGAAACGTAAGGAAGAGTTACTAGCGGAAATTAAAAATACGCAGAATCTGCTTGAAGTTTCTTGTGACCCAACTACTTTGAAAAAGGAAGAGGTGTTATTAGATGAATTAGACAAAGTCTTGGAGCAAGAGGAGATTATTTGGTTCCAAAAATCCAGGGAGAAGTGGATTACTTTGGGGGAGTGTAATACCAGATTTTTCCACACATCTACAATAATTCGTCGTCGGAGGAATACGGTAGAGATGCTAAAAAATGCAGAGGGGAGGTGGATCACGGACCAGCAGGAGTTGGAGAAGATGGTAATTGATTTTTATATGCACTTATATTCTCTAGATGACGTGGTGGCCGAGCCAGAGAAATTACCACAGGAGGGTTTTGTGAGTCTAAGTCAACAAGAATTAGTGGTTCTGAACAAGCAGTTTCTGGCTTCTGATGTTTACGAGGCAATCAAGACAATGGGTAGCTATAAGGCACCTGGTTTGGATGGTTTTCAACCAATCTTTTACCAAGATAATTGGGAGATAGTGGGAGTTTCAGTGACGAGATTTGTGCTTGAGTTTTTTGATACAGGTATTCTTCCACCTGGTTTGAATGATGTGATCTTAGTGCTTTTGGGGAAAGTAGCGAAACCTGAGCAAGTTGCGCAATTTAGGCCTATAAGCCTATGTAATGTGCTTTTTAAAATAATGACAAAGATGATGGTGACCCGGATGAAAGGGGTGATTTCAAAGCTTGTTGGACCGGCTCAGTCAAGCTTTATCCCGGGAAGATTGAGCCTTGATAACATAGTGGTTGTTCAGGAAGCAATACACTCTATGCGTCGGAAGCAAGGGACAAGAGGATGGATGCTTTTGAAGTTGGATCTGGAAAAGGCTTATGACAGGATACGATGGGATTTCCTAGAAGACACATTATTGGTAGCTGGATTCCCTGATAAGTGGAGGAATTGGATATTACAATGCGTTAGGAATCCCAAGATGTGTGTACTATGGAATGGTGAGAAAACTGCTAGTTTCTCTCCATCTAGAGGATTGAGACAAGGAGATCCTTTATCTCCGTATCTGTTTGTCTTGTGTCTGGAGCGTTTATGTCATCTTATTGACAGGGAGGTGGGTCTAGGGAATTGGAAACCGATTCGACTGTCTCGTGGTGGACCATGTTTATCTCATATTTGTTTCGCCGATGATTTAATTCTTTTTGCTGAAGCGTCTTTAAATCAGATAAGGGTTATTCGAAGGGTGTTAGCTCGTTTCTGTGAAGCCTCAGGGCAAAAAGTGAGTTTGGAAAAATCGAAAATATTTTTCTCTAAAAATGTTTCTCGGGATGTAGCGAGGAGTATAAGCCTGGAAAGTGGGATTAGTTCAACTAAAGAATTGGGTAAATATTTAGGTATACCAATTCTTCATAAGCGGGTGAATAAAGATACATTCGGAGAAATCCTGGAACGAATGGCATCTAGACTTTCAGGCTGGAAGGAGAAGACATTGAGTATGGCAGGGAGAGTTACACTAGCTAAAGCAGTACTCTCGTCAATCCCGATTCATAGTATGAGTCTTATTGTACTGCCCGCAAGTACTCTAAATGGGATTGATCGCATTGTCCGTAATTTTATCTGGGGCAGTTCAGCAGAGAAGAATAAAATGCACTTACTAGCTTGGGAGAGGCTTTGTAAACCGAAAGGAGAAGGGGGCTTAGGTATTCGTATGGCGAAGTGGATGAATACTGCCTTGGTGGCCAAGGTTGGTTGGCGCCTACTGCTTCATAACTCCTGTCTTTGGTCACAATTATTGTTATCAAAGTATAAAGTTAACATCTCTGATGGGGAGAATTGGTGTAGGCCGAAAGGGATGTGGTCGTCCGGTTGGCGTAGTATTGTGCTAGGTTTTAATGAGGTCATTTTTAAATGGTCAGGTTGGAGTATTGGGGATGGTCGAATGGTTAATTTCTGGCTGGACAGATGGTTACTAGATTGTCCGTTATTGGACGTGGCTATCATGGATATTCCGCAGGAGTTGTTAGACAAACCATGTCGCTTTTATTGGTCTGATGGTACGGGTTGGCATCGTCATTTACTACGTGCCTATCTCCCGGACCATGTGATGTTGCAGTTAAATTCTGTTGTTTTGGATTCAGTTACAGGGTCAAAGGATTTTGTCTCGTGGCGTTGGAATGATGATGGGAACTTTTCGGTAAAGTCTGCATCTTTTCTTCTTACCCGAGATAATGTTCAGACTGCTGGACTGGATGGTTTATTTAATCGTGTATGGGCTTTGGCAGTGCAAGAAAGAGTTCGGATTTTTATTTGGTTGATAGTTAACCAAGTGATCTTGACTAATCACGAAAGAGTAAGAAGAAGGTTTGGTATTGATTCTACTTGCCAATTGTGTAAAGGAGCGGTGGAGGATATTATCCATGTATTACGTGACTGTCCGGCTATGTTAGGGATTTGGAAGCGGTTAGTTCCACTTAATAAGCAGCAGGTGTTTTTTAATCAGCCTCTGTTTGAGTGGTTATACACGAATTTGAAAGGTAAAACTTGGTCCACTATGTTTGCGATTAGTGTTTGGTGGGGTTGGAAATGGAGGTGCGGTTACGTTTTTGGGGAAACAGGCATATGCAGGGATAGGGTTGCATTTCTTAAGAAGTTAGGAGAGGAGACTTTGAAGGCCTATTCGCAACGAAGTTCTTTGATGTCGCAGTCGCAGAGTTCAAATGGCCGGTCTAGAAGTCAGGTGAAATGGCGGAGGCCGCCGGTTAATTGGGTTACAATTAATACAGATGGTGCCTCAAGGGGGATGAATAAGCTTGCTTCGGCTGGTGGGTTGATCAGAGATACTAATGGAGCTTGGCAGATTGGGTTTGCTCTTAATATATGGGTTTGTTCTGCGACTTTAGCAGAGTTATGGGGAGTTTATTATGGTCTCTGGATTGCTTGGGAGAAGGGATTCCGCCAGGTATTCTTGGAAGTAGATTCATTGGTTGTTGTGGATTTTTTGACTAGGGGAATCACTGAAGTTCACCCCCTATCTTTCATGGTACATTTGTGCCATGGCTTTCTTTCTAAAGACTGGACAGTTAAGGTTCGGCACATCTTCAGAGAGGCGAATAAAGCGGCGGATAGCTTAGCGAATTATTCTTTTATTCTTCCATTAGGTTTTCATTTATGTGATCATCCTCCTGATTGTATTCATTCTATTATTTCGAGTGAATGTGGTGAGGCAGTGTTATTGGGTCCGGATGCTAGTTGTTAATTTACTTTTTCTGGTTTAATAAAGTATGTAAGGGGCTGTGGCTCCTTGCAATTACCAAAAATAAAAAAAATAGCATTCAAGTGGACTTTCACTTAGGATATTTACACAAANCTAAAATTAATTAATTAATAATATATATATAGTTTTAAAATAAAAATTATACCAA
>OVAV01002056.1:0-11862 GCA_900406375.1 Iberis amara
TTTAATTATTGATTTAAAATTTTATTTATTAATTGATTAAATTAATTTATGTTCTTGCACGGACATATAACTAAAAGTTTGTGGGATCCATATGCAAGAATATGACTTCAGCTTAGTGGTTGAAGAAGAATGCAAAAGGGTTTGAATTGGTCAGAGGTCGCAGGTTCTTAAATCCTATGTAAGAATTTTCGCTACATAAATTCTTCTTGCATGTGGGTCAAGCCCATCTCTCTCTCTGTTTTATTTAAAACATGGACCAGAAGCCCATCCGAAAATTAAATAAAACAGGCCCAGTACGTTTTATTTAAAGCTAAAGTGGGCTATGAAGTCCATCCGGAAAAAAAAACAACAAAAAACCCAACTCTTCATTTAAATGAAACGTTGCGTTTCATCCTTCTTCAACCCAAGGAGGATTTCGAAAAACCCTAAAAAAAAAATTTAGCACAACCGCCGCCCAGACTTGTTTCAAGTGTAAATTTTTTTATTATTATTCTTTATGAAACAATTTCCATAGGTTTCAATTAACATAACCACTAGATTAAAATTCCAGAAACTTTAATCTGAAGCAGATTCAAATACTACTTCAAAATAAATTTCAGAATTTAACTTATAAGCAATATTGAATCTAAACATGCATACCCACAGATTCTAGAATACTTTTTCAAGCATAAACTTAAGAGAAAAATCATATTCAACAATCTAAAAATTTTCAACAAAATAAATCCGTTTATTTTTATAAATTAAATAAATCCGAAAAACTGTATGATAAAACCTGATTATCAAACAGAAACTGAATATGGTGGCTCTGCTACCAATTGTTGTGATTTTATAAATCCATAAACAATAATCCATATCAGTTTTTGATGATCAAGAACATAAACGGAAGCTTACCTGATGAATCCATCTTCCAAAGCAAACCCTAAATGACTTTAGTTATCTGGTGATGGGATGTAGAGAGTTTCTGATTTTCGGCTAGAGTTGCCTTGGGGACCATAACTCTCTATTTATAAAGAACTAATTTCTAATTTGGCCTCTCATCAAATTAGAAATTACAAAAGGTATCCACACATAAATATTTCATAACACTTATGTCTCAAATCTTTTACTTTATTATAAAAGTGACCACATAATATTTGACTTATTAAATAATGATCATAACACTTTATTATATATATGTGATTCCAAAATAGATCTTACAACTACATCAAAAGGCTGTCAAAGTGATAATCAACTTGATGATAGCAAGGAGATGTTTTGAGAAGATAGAACAAGGGCAACATAAAGGGTTCTTGAATCACCCAAATTGGAGAAGCTCAATGTCATGGATATCACTGGTATATGACTACTTCAAGTGAGAAAAGAAGAAAAGATTAAGTACTTTCTGTACAAATGATATGGCCACACAGTTGAGAGTGTCAGCAACACCAATCATAAGTCTAGGAAATATACTGCAAAGAAATAGCTGTGAAACATCTAACCTCCTACACTAAAATGTGGATGATATTTAGGACCACGATTAATGTTGGAAAAGAAACAGCTACTCATGGAGGCTGTGCTGCAAGTGGATAAGAAGCATGTGATTTGAATATTCTCTATTAGGAGAGCTTCCAAGTAGAACATGTTCCCACCATTTTAATAACATAGAGAGCTTTTCAAGACAATTAATAATAAGTAAATCTCGAAGCCGGCCGACTCAACTTCTTAATTCTTTTCATGGTTTGATAAAATAAAAAATAATTGACAATTGGTAAATTTTAAATTATCCAAACAAATCCAAAAAAGAAGAAAAGAAAAAACATTTTGTTTTTCATTCTCCCAGCATTTCCCTTCCATCTTTCCACATCCAAATCATCTTTTTATATTCAGATCATAGATAAAGAACAATTTATATTTTAAACTTTTAAAAAATGGGGACCAAACTTGCCTGTGAGATGGCATTTTTGGTGAAGGCTCTGCAAATGGTGAAGGCTTGAGGGTCTCTTTTCTTCTTTATAAAATCAACTGTAAAAAAAGAAAGCTGTTTTTGAATTATTCATCTCCTATCTTCCGCTTCTTCGCGGTGTTGAGGCCTGTGGTCTTGCAAATTGGGCAAATATTCTTCTGTTTCAGCCATTCTTTTATGCATTGGCTATGAAAATCATGTCCACATTCGAGCGTCCCCATGTCTTCTCCTTCGCTGTATTCTTCCTGCGTCAAGTTTATACCCCTTTTTTATTAACGAAAAAGCTCTAATCTTTCTTATTATTTGTTGCAGCAATTCCATATTTATTACCTGACAAATACAGCATGGCTCTGCATCTTGTGGAGATCTCATGCTGCTTTTGTATTTTCTTTGCTTTAGCCGGTTTGATATGGTTTCTTCGTTTACACCCGTACAAACATCTCCAATCCTCTCTTCTAGTGCCAACAATTCCTAACAGTTTATAAGACAAAATTGAGTGAGGTTTTTACAATTTAACATGACCAGACCAAGATTTATGTTTGTTTTATACCTCATATGTCATGTTGTCTACATCAAGTCGCATGTCTCTATATCGGTCATGCATACCAGCAGCCCCATCCAAAAGCAATGACTGGTTTAGTAGCATAACATCCTACACATACAACCATTCAGATTACTTAAGTTCCGGTTATTGGGCTATTTCTACTGAAGCAAAAGAAACAACTAACCTCAAGCCGCAAGGTATTATTAGGATCCCTCCGCATCACATCCAAGATATTCTGCATCTATCCAACAAAAAAGTGCATTGTCAGTTCTATTCGAGTGGTTGCTTGAAAGCTAATAAAGACCATCCAAGTTAAACGCTTTATGAACTGACCTGGGACACCATAAGTCTGTTTCTTCCTCTGCTTGCAGCTGCCAAGGCACGCAAAGGATGTGGAATCCTGACGCTACTATCCCCTTGCCTATCAAACCACGGACCTGCTCTCGAGTAAGCCTGATTATGCATCTGACCATTGTCACCACCAGGCTGAAGCACAAGCCCATCCAAAGAGGAAGGAGGGGCCGACGAACGAAGTGTTGGATGATCACCAGACCTCTGGTTAGAAGCATCAACAGCAAGAGAAGAAAGTAGTGACCTACGTGCAATTTCAGATCTTCTTCTTTGATAATGAGGTAAATTCTGATAACGGGTCCACGCTGCATTAGAAGATGGTGGTTGAACACCTGCTGTTCTGGGCAATGATGATGCAATATTCAGGTTTCCACTTACTGCATTTCGGCTACTCTGACTGGGGCCGGCCAAATTCCTGAATTCGGGAGCTGGAATAAACAAGGGATTCTCTAGAATATTCCCTGATCTGGTTTCATCTATATGAGGATTTCTCTCAATAGGCACAGTAGAGTTTGACGATCCACCGGCTAGAGAGCCCTCATTCCACTGAAATGATGGCAAAATATTTCTTGAAACAGGTGGAATGCTCATAGCAGGAGCATTTGCACTACGAGAGAAGATACTGCCTAAAGACTGTCCAGGTCTCAACTCCACCAGATGTTGATTTGTTGGTACAAGTCTTGATGAGTTTGGCTGGGATGAAGGAACAGGTCGCCGGAAAATAGTTCCCGCAGAAAAGCCAGCTGGGTTTACAGTTAATTGCTGACCTGAGCTGATATTTCTACTGTTACTCTCTGCATTTAAAGAAATGAGAAAATTTGGAACAGTACCAGAGACCAGTCCTCGTGGACCATGGTCAAGAGAACCGGGTATGTTTATACTATTTCCTGGTCTATAAATTGGAGAAGCTGGGGTCAACGAACTGCTTTCTCCATGTTGGAAATCACGATATCCACCTAAAGAAGACTGACCAATGCTACCTTCGAGAGCTTTTCTCTTACGGGATGTACGGTCTCCCTCTAAAGAAGAACCTGTTCTAACGCTATTCTCTTCAAAAGGTCTACTAGATTGTAAAACCCTGTTCCCTGGTCCATTTGCTTCAAATAAACCAGATCGACTCCTGACCATATTAACATCCTCATGTAGTTCAATATATTCTGCATTCAGATTGACATTCTGAATGGGTTGATTTGCGCCAGATGGTTGCTCAAATAATGGATCTAAATCGATTATTTCATTTATTCGTTGCTCATTGTGACTGGCGGCTTCATCCTTTGTGCCACTAGAGCTAGCCTCACTGAGGTTAAACCTATGTAAATCCTGTTGCTCGCCAAAAACTGAGTTTGCAAGTGAAGTATTTGATTCAGAGTTCCCAATCATGCATTCCTGCAAGTCATTACCACCAAGGCTGTTAAAATTCTCCCAATGATCTATCACACCGACACCGTTACTTGAGGTAGAACCATGCTCAAAGTTCAAGGCCTCTGATAAATAGCTGAGACTGGCCCTTTCTCCCTGCATCTCGGCTAAGCTCTGACCACAGTTAACACTTGGAAAAGAGAAATCACGCGACTCCCCCTGCTCTCAATAATGTGCCTAATGGATAGACTGCAATATAACAAAAGGCAGATCTTTTAGTAACAAAGAAGAAGCTTATATATAATGTGAGGAAACTTTTATCTGCAAATAGAAAAGACATAATCACACTCAATCAAAACATAGCTCCTAGAATTGTGATATCAAATTATACCCTCCAATTAAATATACAATCAAATTATCAGCTTCGACTGGCAGAGCATCAAGGGGTAAAAAGACACACTAACCAAAAAAACAGCAACTAGTCCTGTGCAGTAAGATGGAACTCTAGGTATATATAAATAAGACTCACTCATAGACGCAATGAGTAACCAAAACACAAATACTTTAGCAGGATGTTGCATAAGTTTTTAAGAAGCCTAAACAGTAAGAAGCAAATGCAAAAGCCAATTCATATAACACAACATTCCAATGGCATAAAACTAAGCAATTTAGTTGAAAAGAGTGAAGAAAGTTTGCTCAATTACCACTACAATGGCATAAAAAGGAAGAGAACCTAAAAACTTTACAAGCTTAAGTAAACACAGGTCAAAACAAGCACTGCCTCATCAATCATATGGCTTCATGTATATCAATTAACAAGACCAAGAAGTTAAGTATCACAAAAGCCACAAAACCAAGCAAACCTATCAAAATAGCAAAAGGAAAAGGAAATCCACATCTTCAAGGTAAAGCATCGTCAGATAAACAAACCCACAAATCTCAAAAAGAGATATCAGAAGATTTTTTATAATCTTAATAAACGTAACAAAGCAGGAAGAGAGCTTTCTCTCCAAACAAACAAATCAACTTCATAAAAGTAGAGATCTGTTTGTATCTTCCCAGTGAATAATCAATAGAGATTTTGTTAAATTTCACTCGAAATTTCAATTAAGTAATTTCATAAAAGCACAATGAAAGAAAACCTACCTACCGATTTCGATCAAAAAATAACATAGAACCCATATAACGAAAATAACATCAAGCAAACCCAGAACCAAATACAAACGAGCTACCAAAAGAAATCGATCTAAGAACCTTCAAAAGATGAGAAAATCAAAGGAACAACTTTCCGAAGATCCTTCTTTGAAAACGATTCAAAAATTCAAAAAAAGATGATTAACAAAGGGAATAGAAAAAAAGAGGAAGAGAGAAACTTACGGCTTTTGTTGGAGAGGAAGACGATGAGAATGAGGAGGAGAAAAGGAAGATTAAGCACAAATGAGAACAGAAAAGAGAGGATTATTAGGAGGAGACGGCAGGCAATGTGTAATTACCATACAACAACATAAAAGAAAAACGAATATTTTAATGTGAAAATGATTTTCTTTTCTAAAAAGAAGGCAAATTGGTCATGGGTTTTTAAAAAGGTCACTTCTTTACAACAGTTTCCAAAGACAGAATTCAATAACTTCCCTAATTCACCGAATAACACCAAAACTATATTATTTTATTTTTATATATGTAAATATTTGTGTGTAAAGAAAGATATTGAAGAGGAAGAAGAAAAGCAACTTGGCAAGTTAATAAGATAAAAAAAAGTGGTGTGTGTTTGTGTGTGAGTTTTGTATTTGATTTTGGGTCGGTTTTAACAAAAGGTTTTGTAGTTATGTCCCACGTCCAACCAAAAAGTATCTTAGCCTTTGCTTCTTCACACGTCCCTCGTTTCCTTTTTTTGTTTTTTTTTTTTCTTTCTCATATTTGTTTCCATTTTGAATTTAAAGTGAACCGAACCAAAAGAACCCAATGTATCATGTTACTTTCTCCTTCTATTTCCGTAACTTTTTTCTTACATTAGATTCTCATTCAAAGAAAATATCCCAAAATATATACCTTTTTTTTGTAAAAATCCCAAAAATATAAGTTAGCTAAATATGCGACTCACAAGATTATCAACTTATTAATTTTCTTATTATATATAAAACAAGAATAAACTTTTAATAAAGTGGGCAATATTTTATACCAAAATAACAAAATAATTTATATATTTTAAAATAATAAAAATAATACATTTTTCCTTCTAACAATGTTTTGTTCTTTTATTTGTCGTTTGCGACAGGTCAGATAAAATAAAATTGTTTGTTCTTTTTCTATTTTTTGTCGCTACAACATTGTGTGTTGGGCGAATTATTTTCATCTCCAATATTTTGGTGTCGTTGTTTATATTGGCGACTGATGTTCTTTTTTTGCCACGAATATATATGTCGATGCTTTTCTTTATTCACAACCATATTTGTCGTTATTCAACATTTTTTCTTGTCGTCAACTATAAGGAAAAGAACAAGACCTATCAAATACAACATGAAACTTTGAAGTTCGTTTAAAAAAAAAATTATTTTTAGAATTGGGAAGCAAGTAAAGAAATTCAAGAGAGAGATAAAATTCATATATGCATTTTTTTAGTATATGTTAACTTCGGCAATATAATGTTCTTGCCTTTCTAAACTACAGAGAGTGAATAAGATAGAAGATATTTCCAAGCTAGCAATGCGTAACGGTTTTGCAAGCTAACATTGGTATTAGAAAGATGCTTTCAATGGCACATTGGTATAATAAGTTGAGTTGGTGAAGACGACAAGGAATTGGATTGAGAATGACACGTGGATATAATATAATCAAACCCTCTTAATCATTTGCATTTGGAGGTTTTATGTGTTGATGTTCAAACTTTTGCTTGGGCTAAAAAGAGGTTGGTATGTTTAATATCCAGCTGTAAAGTTGTGGTGTTGTAAACACCAAGTTTGAAACGTATAGATGTAAAAGGACCATATGAGAGATACTTTGTGAAAATGTATGTGAGCTGCTGAGTTGCAAGTACGTGTTTAACTACCAATGCTCCACATGCTATTTTTTCTCGGATGTAACGATAGTTGGTTTCCATGTGCTATGATATTTCTTGTGGAGCTAGAGTTCTAGAGATATATTGCAGAAAGATTTTCGCAATAGAGTTTAGGAGTTATTAACTACAGTAAGCCAATGTCTTTCATAAGTGGATCAATCCATTTAAGTTATGTTGTTGTGTCTGATAGTGTTTTGTATTTTGTTTCAGTTGAAGATCAAGATATTGATGGTTATTTCTTTGCATACCATGAAATGATATTACTTCCCAAAAGGTGTAGAACCCTCCTGTTGAATGTCTTGTGTCTCTTGGTCCTATCTAGTCTGAGTTATTGTACGCCTGATAGTTGAATTTGTGTCAAATTAGAAGGCTAAACCCATTGCAATGATTTCCTTGAGATATGTGAGTATTTTAGAAGGCTGAAGTCAACAACAGTTGGAGCTTGCATCTTTTGGCAAACTGAATGTCTATTCAAGTGTAATTGAGTTATTGAAGCTTTCCAGCAAGGCTTTTGAAGTAGGTTGGATTGGAGAAATGTTTGCTTGATTTGACACTCTGTCCAGTCGAAAGGAAGAGGAGTTGGTAAGAGCACAATTAAGCATCAATGATTTTCTAAGTAGATCTTATGTATATTTTTGTTGACACAAAACAATCGATTTGTTTGTTTTGTAAAATGTATTCCCATAAAGTAATGCAATTGTCTCATGTCTTTCATTTTGAATGATGTACTCAAATTTGCAATGAAAGTTTTGAGAAGGTATGTGTTGTTTCCTATGAACACCATATCATCCACGTAAAGTAAGAGTATAATAACACCATTTCCCTTTTGATATGTGAAGAGAGAGATAAATCTAATTTACTGTACACACACCCAAACTCTATTAGATAGTTTGTAAATTTATCAAACCAAGCCTTGGGTGCCTATTTTAAACTGTATAATGCTTACTTCAACCTGAAAGCATAGTTTGAATGATCTTTGTCCACAAAATGAGGAGGTCATTGCATAAAGATTGTTTCAACAAGATCTCCTTGCAAAAATGCATTTTTTCTATCAGATTGTCTCGATTCTCATTTCATAATAGTTGAAGTGTGTAATACTAACCTGACTGTAGTTGTTTTCACCATAGAATTGTATGTTTAATATAGTTTATTCCTTTTTTTAAGAAACCCTTTGGTAACTAGTCTTGCACGAAGTTTATATGAACTTCCACCAGAATTTACCTTTGTTCTGAACACCCATCTGCAGCCCAAGATGTTCATGTTTAATGTAGGTGATACTAGGTCCAATGTATATGCTTCTTTTACTGTTTCAATTTCTTCATTCATGGCTTGATTCCATCTCTTATGTTTGAGAGCATGAACAACAATCTTTAGAGTTTTAGGTATGTCATTTGTTGCTGTTAGAGTATACTTAAGATTTTGTTTATGAAACCCTAATTTGGCTTTAGTAGTCATAGGATGCTCATTGTGAACTGAAAGTACTGGTGGTTCATGAAGAGGTGGAAAATCTTCATCATAGAACAAGTGTGCTATTAGAAGATGTCAAATTATTTGTTGTGTATGGAGGAGTTGACATTGGTGATTCACCAAAAGATATTACAAGCTCGTGTAGTGATGACTAGATAGGATTTAGTGACTTTAGACATATGAATCATGTTTGGAAGATGATTTTGGTATTGAAACTAAACCGTCTAAGCATGAGTGTTGACTTGGAAAGAATGATTGCCAAGCTGTGATAAGGTGTTTATTTGGACTTGGAAGAAGATGAATGTATTCATCACAGAAAAGAAAAATATTCATCACTGAAAAGAAAAATTTGATTCATCAAAGAGGACATGCATGCTAATGAATACACTGCCAGTTGGTGGATAAATACATTTGTATCCTTTATAATTTTCATTGTATACAAGAAATACACAATTAAGATATCTTGGATCAAACTTTTTATGAGTAATGTATAACACGTGCAACCTATGGTCCTTAAAGATGTATCGACATGTGGTTTGATGTGCAAAATCTCATAAGGACTTATTGATGCTACAAATGTGTCAAATTTGGATAGGAGATTGGTGAGAATGTTTGTTGTAGAAATAACTTCAACCTAATACTGATGATGAACTTTACTTTCAAATAATATTGCAAGACTAAGTTCTAGCATGTGTATATGTTTCTTCTCCGCAATATCATTATGTTGAGGTGTGTGGAGACAAGAAATTAGTTGTTTTGTTTCACATGATCCTAGGTGAAATAGGAAGATGTTGCTGGCGAATTTTACCTCCACCATCGCACTAAAAATGTTGATCTTATGTTCTTTATTAAATCATCAAAGTATTAATAATATATTAAGACTAAATGCTATTTATAAGAAAGCTCAAAACTTTTAAAAATCTCTAAGACAACAAAAGAAAAATTATCTAATTAATAAAATAAACAATAAAGTAAATAACAAAGGTTTGTCCACCGTAACACTAAGGGGCCCATTGGTAAAGGTTGTAACTGTAGGCTTTTGCTATAGGCTTTTGGCTGTAGAGATTTTGGCTGTAAGAATTGTGACTTTTATTTTAAATAAAAATAAAAATTTGATTGGTAATTAAAACTGTGAAAGTTGTGACTGTAATTTTATAAATAAAAAATTTTAAACTAAATATTATGTTCTAGCTAGATGATAACAAAAATAATATAAATAATATTTAATTTTATGTATATTAAAGATAAATTAATAATAAAAAGTTAAAAAATGTATAGAGACGATTTATTTTGTTTTGTTAATGTACCAATAATTTTATTAATTTTAAAAAATTCAAAACAATGTAACATTTATTGAATTATTTTAGAAAAATAATTAAAATTAAATAAAATATGATTTTTTTTATTTGTCTGTAATAAGTGAAGCAGAACTAAGAGCAATGTCTAAAAACAGAGAAGATGATAAAAGGAGAAGAAAAACAGAGCAAAAACTCACGCTTAAATCGAAGAAAACAAGACTGCTTCCTCCTGAAGGTCATGTTCAAGCCAAGCTGGTGCTGCACGTTGGATGTATGATTGGATACGGCCATCACGAACCACACTATTAGCTAATGCCGCAACCCATTTATTTTCCGGAGCTGAGACACAAATGCACCTGAACTCCTCAAAACCTGCAAGTAAAGAGACAAGTTCTTCTACAAGGAATTGATACTTCGGCCAATCACTTGGGTTATGGATTGCATCTACCAAGTCTCTATCTTCCATAGCAAACACAATATGGTATCTCCAGAACATTCGTAGACCATCTATTGCCCACACCAAACTCAACAAAGTAGATTAAAATCTTGAAGCTCTACTATCTGGAGCTGCCCGACCATGAAATAGAGTTGTTCCCAACTCGTTACGGATGCTACTCCGATGTAAGGAAGGGATTTACGCCAGCTACAGCCAATATTACAAATAAGGAAGCCTTCTTGAAGCGGAAAAAATCGCAGCGTTTTCGGACTCGTAACATGTGTATCTCGATGCTGGTGATCTTTCTCTTTATCCATTGCTTGAAACCATGCCGACACAACAGAACGGGCCTGGGTAAGAATCTGATTAGCACATAAAGAAATTCCTTTCAAGATTAGGTTATTCCGTCCTTTCAAAATCTCCCAAACTATCCATGGCCATGGATGTTTAACACTATCTGGATACTTCTTATCTTTAGACAAGATGAAAAGAAAATCAAAATTGACATATAGAGAGTGTGATAGAAAATATGAATCATAAGGGTAAAAGCCAGCATCTATCCACACTCGTCTTGCTCCCATACAATCAAATAGAACATGATTCACCGATTCTTCATTTAAATGACAAATTCGACATAAAGAATTCACTTGGATTGATCTAGAACGTAATTCTGAAGCCACTGCTATTGCACCTTTTAAAGATTTACAAATAAATAAAATAGGATTTTGAATACGAAAAAATTTACTAACAATAAAATAAATAATATAAAAAGTAACGTAATAACAAAAAATTATGTAACACTTAACTATTTAAACTTACATAGTTTAATATATATACATATATATTATATTTTATATATATTTAAATTATTTATTATATCGAATTATAATTAGTTTATGATACTATATTTTTGTTTATATAGTATTTTTTATCAATTCAATATAATATAACTATAAAATAAAATTAACAAAAATTAATAATTTATAAGTTAAACAAAATGAGTTTTAAAATAATGAAAATCAAATGAAAATTACGAATACTTTTTTTATTTTTGTATTTTGAATTGTATATAAATAGTTATATTAGTTTAAAATGTTTTGGGAAAAAGAGGAAAGAGATAAATTTTAGGGTAATATGAACAAATGACAACAATATACCTTATAATTAAGAAACTATCATCTACTCCTCCTACATTATTCTCTCTCCTCTAACAATATACAATATATACTATATTGTCCTTTTTATATTTTTTCCTACACCTTTTTTCTTTTTCCTGGAGATTTTGTTTTTTTTTTTTTAGTTTGACCAATTTTTTTTCTTTTCGCATTTCATTTTTTGTGTCACTAATATGTTTTTTTTGTAGTCTTATTTATTTTTGGGGTTTAGGTTTAGGCTTTAGGGTTTATACTT
>OVAV01002057.1:0-11862 GCA_900406375.1 Iberis amara
AAATCTTGTACTTGTTTTTGGTGTTTATGGTGCAAAGATCAATTTTGAATCACCAAGTATGTTTCTGAACATACATGTGCTCCTTCTAATCAAAATCGAAAACTTTAAAAATATTTATAAAAAGTATAGAACAACCAATTTGGTCTGGAACGACCGTTCTGGCGTGGAATGGTCGTTCTAAAATGTCTCAGAAAGTTCCTCGAACATTTTGGAATGATCGTTCAAGGCCAGAACGGTCGTTCCAAAATGTTCTGTAAAGTTTCTGAAACATTTGGAACGACCGTTCTGGCCTGGAACGGTCATTCCAAAATGTCTCAGGAAGTTCCTGGAACATTTTGGAATGACCGTTCCAGGCCAGAATGGTCATTCCGTCTAAAAAACGATTTTTTTTAGAAAAATAGTTTCAAAAAATTATTAAGAGTAAAGGAGACTTAAATTTTGATAAAAGTTTAGTTTTACAAACTTGTGTGATAAAGGTTTAATTCCACAAACATAAGAGAAAAAAACTCTTTTAGCTAATTTTCCCTAGTATTTTTTTACTATTTACTTACGACAATAAGACAAACAAGTTAGACAAAAAAAAACAATAAGAAGATAAAAACACCTACCTTAATTAGACTCATGTATATTAATTCTTAAATCTCAAACATATATGTTACAGAGGGTTATCTAAGGCGATTTCCGGCTGAAATTCCGATCCTCTCCTTTATGTATTAAACTTTTATCTTAAGTAATCTATGGTTGTGACAAAAAAAAAATTAGACTCATGTAAGGTTAATTGCTGATTTGCTGGCATAATGGAGCTAAAAAGGAATAATGATTTTTTCCTTCTCTCTCTCTTTCTCGGTAATGTCACCACCCAAAAGTTACATTTACCAAAAGTCTTTAATATCTTCACATAACCAATTTTTTATACATTAGATTTCATTACAATAATTAATCACGGAACGAGAAGAGAGATAGAAGAAAAAAGAAAAAAGAATTAGAAACACTTTATAAAAATTGTTTACTAAAATATGTGATTGATCTTTAGGGCATGTAGAGCTTGTCGCCACACTTGCACCGCCAAGCTTCAGGGTAATACTCCAATGGAATACTCAAACCGGGTTGAATCGGTACGTGAACCGGTTTACATGGCTGACATTTCCCACACTTCGATCTACACGTCGGTGGTGATGAGCCAGGCCCGCTAAATCTCTTATTACTCATAAACCGACCCGATGAATCAGACCCGGTTCTCTGACCAAACCATCCACCTGGTTTAACCACCGAGTTAACTCGCTCTCCATCAGACATCAATCAACATTTAAAGCAATGAAAAAAGTTGGTTTTTTTAACCACAAGTTACTAAATTTACAGAGCTAAGTATAATTAAACTTCGGAAAATTTAAGAAATTTCGGGTTTGAGTCGCAATTATAGCAAAAGAGAAAATCACATTTTTATACAAAGTTCGTACCGACGGAGTCTGCGGATAAGAGGTGGAGAAGAGCAAATGCGGTGAGTGCAGCTAAGAGAACTCGACGGTGGCGGCGACTGAAGGCGCCCATTAGTAAGAACGGTGAGGATGCGCACGTTAGCAGAGAGAGAGACAAGTGTTTAGCTATTTGGTTCTTTTGTTAGCCTGAGAGAGATTTTTTGGGTTTATGTTTGTATGTTTTGGGGTCATTCTTTTAGTCTCAAGTCAAAAGAAACTTAGATAGAGATAGTGTAAGTGTGTGTGTATCTGTGTGAACAGTTTAATAGACTAGACCCATGAGCTTTCGAATCCAAAATATTAAATTCAAATTGCTATGTCTTTTTTCTCTTTCTGTTTGACTGTATTCTTCTACTGCTTTTTGTATCTTCAACTTAAACTTAGTGTTGACTTCATATTTAAACTTACTAAACAAACTATAATATGCATTTTAAACTTAGTATTGACTTTATATGAAATCAATTTCTTAATTTATCTTCATTGGTACTAATTAAAATCAAAACAAATAGTTAATTAGTACTTTATCATTACGTAAATTATCATTTTTGAAATATGTTTGTGAAATTTGAATATATAACTTAGTGAAACTAACATGTTCTGTTGACAAAAACAAAAGCAATGAAAGTAGTGAAACTAGGAAGCTCATTTATACATGATCATTTTATGGATAATTACAATGTGATCCACATCCTAATTAAAAATCTTCCTTAAAAACTAATTGGGACAAAACCAAAGATAGATAAAAAAAGAGTAGAAGTGTACAAAAAAGAGAGATAAAAAGAGTACAAGTGTCTCACATACATACCTATAAATTGATCTTGAGCTTGAATACATAATATTAGAAATTGAACATCTTGGCTCAAGTCATTTGAATGACTCTAGATATGACTAAGTAATCCTTCAATAGGTTCAACAAGTTCCTTAACCTTAGATCTTGTCATAGACCCAATTGATATCTCCAAAGTATCCTCAACTACAAACTCTTCTTTAGCTCCATGATTAGTTACTTGTTCAAGGCAATCCACAATCACATCATCATCTTCCTTCTCTTAAAAAAGATTTGACCTAAAAATATGTTTTATCAACAAAAAAAATAACAAAATCAGTATCATTGGATCTGGAGCTTAAATTATTCTTACTTGAAAGATTATGTTGATAAGATTTGTCTTTGATGCTTTTTGTTATCTTGAATGATCCATTGATTACATTTGAGATGTCTTGTAATAGAATATAATCTTGAACATTGTTCACTCCTAAAATGTTATTGAAGTTATGTGGTTTCCATATGAAGTACCGATATTTTTCCAGGTGAAAGATTCTTCTTATATATACTCAAAAAGACTCGATTCAAGCAGTTGGATGATCCAGTTGGGTAGGATCTTGTTTCGGGTTAGTTCTTGGACATTTTGAACCCATGAGAGACTAGTTTTAATAATCCAAGGAGGTGGTAGGATTGGTCTTGCCAAATTTATATTTTTTGAGTTGGCTATACACCAAAGGTTTTTTAATCATATAGTCACAGGTTTTGACACAAAATAAAAACTGTGGAAATATAGTTACAAATAGCGATGAATAGTAACAAAAAATGAATTATAATTAATTATTGCAAATTTGTAAGAAATTGTGGCAATATAGTAAAATTTTGATAGAAAATAAAGTTATGGTACATTAGTAATAACTTAGTTACAAAATATATGTAGCAAAATAGTTACAAAAATATTTGAAGCAATTAGTGTAGATTTAGTTACAAAAAACGACGCAAAGTAACACAAAACGAATTATAATTTATGGTTGCAAAGTTGTAACAAACTGTGGCAATATAGTAACATTTTGCTACAAAACAAAGTTGTGGTTTATTAGTGATCTCACATAGAATTCAGGTTCATGTAGCTCTAAAGCTCACACAAAACTCCAGCTCGTGTAACTCTAAAACTCATGCAACACTTCAGTTAAGCCCTACATAGGGTAGAGTGTGCATCCTTCCATAGGGTAGAATACACAACCCTCCATAGGGTGCATGTGTAGTCTTCAACAGGGTTTTGTGCGTAGCCCTCCACAGGGGGCAACATTCTAGTTCGTGTATCTCACACACTACTCTAACTTATGTAGCTCTTAAGCTTACACAGCACTCCACCTCGTGTAACTCTCAAGCTCACGCAACATTCCAACTCATGTAGCTCTCAAACTCACGCAACACTCTAGCTCAACCCTCTAAAAGGCAACAAGTAGAAATACAACCTTCTATAGCTCTCAAACTAACTTATCACTCTATTTCATGTAGCTATTGAGCTCACGCAACAATCTAACTCGTGTAATTCTAAAACTCACGCAACACAAAACTATGAAGCTCACGTAACTCTTACGCTAGTAAAGTTTTTTCCAACTCTCATTGTAGTAAGAGTTTAACGAAAGTTGATATTAGAACTCAATTCTAAATATATCTCTTCCATGTTAAAAGGTGAAAAGAAGTCAACATGGTAACTTGAGCATGCTATATGAGAAGTGAAATCACGAGGGGTCATATAAGAGGATTCTTCTAACAAAAATTTTCCATTAAAAGACTAGGGGGAATGTGGGAACATACATTGTGTCCGCCCAACACATTAAAATTCGCCGTGTTCAGTCTAGGTCTTGAGGTGTAGTGATTTAGTTTGGAGACCAAAGTATAGTGGATCAATCTGAATCCTAAGGTAGAGTTAATGAGTTACCGAAGTGAATAACGTCCCAATACAGTTGAGCTTGCGTGTTGGAGAAGGAAAAAACGACCCAATACAGTCCGGCTTGCGAGCTTAAGAAAGGAAAGATAACCAAGTATGGTCCGGTCTGAGATGAGAATAGGAGAAGATAAATGGCGTGGCTCGTTCCAACTTGGATAAACCAACCTTTTGACTGTTTATAGGAACTGTTATAAGATTGGTTTGTACAAGAATAACGATGAATCAAGGGGTTAAATACCATTAAATATTAAACCAAAGCATGGAGACGTGGAAAGAATAATATATAAAGGGACACTCAGGCAATTCTGAGTTTTATAAACCTTTCTTATATTTTTGTCATATTAATGTCTGGGTCACAACGGGTCGGCCCAATAACTTAAACTCTACAAATAGAAGAAAATGTATTCGTTATGCGAGTGGCCAAACTCGATCCCTGGTCTGGTAGCAAAACAACCATAGTGACACAACCATTAGACCATTTGATCTTTGTAATAAACCTTTCTTATTAGTTATTGTATTGTAACCAGAATACTATAATTTAAATTGAATACTTTGAACGTAAAAAGATACTCCGAATAGAATAAATATGTATTCTTAACATATTTAATGTGAGAAAGAATTATACTCTCACTTGTATTAACTACTCCTATATAATTATAATTTATAAGTATGGTTGTAAATAGCGGTATAGAAAAAGAATAGTACCAACTTTATTATATGGTTTCTATTATTTTTATAAAAACATAGCTGATTGCCACTAAAATAAGTTTTTTCTTCCAAAAATATAATTACTAGTTTTTCTGCTAAAAATATTATATAATATTTTTTAGAAAAATATCACACTAAAAATAAAATTTAAAACTTAAATTTTTGATATAGTGTTTTGGATTTATGGTTTAGTTTTTTGAATTCAAAATTTAGTTTTGAAAACTTAAATTTTATTTTTGTGGTACTTTGAAAAAAAAAATTTAAGTACTTTTATTGGTAGCTCGCTATGCTTTTGTGCAATAATTATAAGATGTTAAAAACTTAGTCTAGGTGGATCAGTAACTAATTGTTAATTTAGTTATATGTCTATAATATCTAGCGGAATCTTTTAAAGTGAAAACTTGGTAAATAATTTGAATATACCAAAATTTTAAAAAATCACATTTAAATATATAAAATAAAAATGAGAAGAAAAAAAACATTGAAAAATTTCTTGAAACAAAATTTTACCACTTTCGTATTACCTTTTCTAAATTATTTTATTTGACAAAATCCGCCAAGAAAACTATTTCATAGAACATAGAACATGTCGCTTTCTCTCTCTACTTTCCTCTGTAACCACCGGCGGTTATCTCTGCGATTAATTCGCTGCTTTCTCCGTTTATGGAGCTCTAACCGTCGGTGGTTACCGGCGGTTTTTACATGCGGTTTACAACAAACTGTCTTGTCTCTCTCCTACTCTTCTGATTTCCAGATTTTCTATAAATCCTGCATTCTCTACAACAAATCCCCTTTCTCCAAATCGTCATTACCGATCCACTCTATGTCTGTTTCAGTCATATCCAAAATGCAATCACTCACTCTAGGTCTGGAAGATGACGCTGTCCAGATTTCCTTTGAATCTTGCAACAGAGCACTGGCTATTACTCAACACAGTCTGGTCGTCATTCCGGCGAATCTGAAGAAGCAAAACATTCGTGTGATGATGCTTGCCTTGCCACGGGTATGGGGGGTGAATGACTTCGTTTCAGGCCGCATTATTGATAATGCAAAGTTGCAATTCCTTTTCCCGTCTGAAGAAGCGTTGAACGACGTCATCCGGCGAGGTCCGTGGTCGTTTAACGAGTGGATGATCACCACTCACCGGTGGACTTACAATCAGTCCGATGATGATCTCCGTACCATTCCGTTTTGGGTACAAGTCCAAGGAATACAATGCAATTCTTAACCCGTGAGATTGTTACTCGTGTTGGTCATAATCTTGGCTTCTTCATTGAAACTGATTTCAATGATGACGGTGGCCATACGGCACCATATGTGCGTGTGAAATTGTTGTGCCACTTGGATACTCCTTTGCAGTTTCAACGCCTCTTCCATTTTGGTGCAGATCCCGTCATCTTAAAGTTGCATTACGAACGCTTGCGTAACTTCTGCTTCAAATGCGGGTTAATGACCCATGATCAAGATGAGTGTGACTCAGCAGATGCCGGGCCACCACCATCTCCACCGGCTAAAGATCATGATCCCGAACCTGACTCTGATTCGGATCCCGAAGAAGATCCGGTGCTTTCTCCGACAACACAATCACCACCGCCGCCTTCACCACATTTGGCTACTTCTGTGACCATCCCGGTACAAAGCAAAAAACACAAAATGGACTCGCCTCCTCCTCCGACATCAACATTCCCACCGGCGGCTGCATTCCATCACACAAGCGGTTCAAGTGGTGGTCAAACATGTGTTCGTCAATACATTGATGATGAGGAGTCCCATGAGGTGTTTTTCAAACGTAAGAGATGTATTCTTGACATACAAGATACACGCTTTTGGTCTTCACAGTCAATGAACACGGCTGGTCCATCAACAACAAGTCTTATGGCAAAAGATTTCGACAACTCAAAGGGAGCGGTGGATCCAAATCCACCGGGTTTCCAATGAATACAACCTTTTGGAACTATCGTGGTTTGAAAGAGTCTACGGTAGTTCGACGCCTTAAAGGACTAACTCGACAATATTCGTTGGATATGCTCTTTCTCATTGAGACGAAGAATCCTGATGATGTAGTTCGCGACATAGCTTCTAGATTACAGTTTGATTCGGTTCAATATGTAAAGCCTTTGGGATTGGGAGGGGGTTTAGCTTTTCTTTGGAATACTAATGTAAGGGTTTCTATAATTTCTATGGATGATCGCTTGATCGATTGTAAAGTTTCTAAGGAAGAAGGTTCTTTCTATTATTCTTGCATTTATGGTCATCCGGTTAGAACAATGCGGCATCACTTATGGGAAAAATTACAAAGAATAGCTACAACTCGAATTGGCCCATGGCTACTCAATGGTGACTTTAATGAGATTTTATATCCACATGAAACAAGGGGTGGGAAACCACGTGAATAATGGAGTCTAAAAGATTTCCAAACTATGGTTCAAGTTTTCGGTATTAGTGATTTACCATATTTGGGTAATAACACTACGTGGGTCGGAAAACGGTGTTCCTACACAATTGAAAGTTGGTTAGATAGAGCTATGTGCAACAAAGAATGGTTTGCTATGTTTCCGGCAACGACTACGACTTACCTGGACATGGTCGAATCAGACCATAGACCGGCCATTATACATATGCGGAAATACGTCGAAGGGGGAACTAAACCTTTTCGATATGATGGACGCTTCGCAAGTGTTGACGGTTTCTCAGAAATTATAAAAAATGGTTGGTATAATGCTAATTGCTATAATTCATCTGTTATGGAGCGCATTGCAAATTGCCGTCGGGAGATCGGTTTGTGGAGATCGAAAAACAACCAAAATTCACAACGTCAAATCTTAGAGCTAAGACAAGCCATCGATAATGCCCAAACGAGCCATCAAACTTCGACATCTACTGTTCATGTTCTCAAGAAAGAGCTTTTGAACACTTATCTTCGGGAGGAAGAATATTGGAAAGTGAAAATTAGGAATCAATAATTAAAATCGCGGGATCGAAATACAAATTATTTCCATGCACTCGCTAAAAATCATCGCGCAAGAAACCGAATTATCACTCTTCATAATGATTCTGGCAATATTGTGAGCGGTAACCGCAATATGGCGGAGTTAGCTCAGACACATTTTCGGACCATGTTCCATAGCAATGGGGTGCTTAACTCACACCAATTTCTCCAATCTTTGGAACCTGTGGTCACTTCGGATATGAATTGTGAGCTAACATCACCAGTTCTCTCGATAGAAGTTAAAACAGCTTTGTTTGAAATTGGTTCGGATAAAGCTCCAGGACCTGATGGCTTCACAGCTATATTTTATCACCAGTAATGGGAGGTGGTCGGAGCGGACATAACGGCAGAAGTACAGTCTTTTTTCACTAACGATAGACTACCCGATGGATGGAACTATACAAACTTGTGTCTTATACCAAAAAAAGATACTCCTCGTACCATGCATGATTTTAGGCCAATCAGCCTATGCAATGTTACCTACAAGATTATATCCAAGGTATTAGTTAATCGATTAAAGAAATTTTTACCAAGACTTATCTCAGGTTCCCAAGCAGCCTTCATACTTGGGCGCTCAATATATGATAATGTCTTGATTGCGCACGAAATGTTTCATGCCCTACGCTCGACGTCTGCGGTAGCCACTAATTACATGGCGGTGAAAACATATATTAGTAAGGCTTATGATCGACTTGAATGGCAGTTTCTAACGGAGGTCCTTGTCAAGAAAGGCTTCTCGATGAAATGGGTTACTTGGATCCTCGAGTGTGTTACCACTGTTTCTTTCTCGGTACTGATAAATGGGAGTCCTTATGGTAAATTCCAACCTCATCGGGGATTACGCCAAGGTGATCCACTCTCCCCATATTTATTTATTCTCTGTGCTGATGCATTAAGCTCCTTTATTGACAAAGCGGTGAAGGACGGTGAGTTACAAAGTATTCAAGTTTGTCGACGTGCGCCCGTTATCAGCCATTTATTCTTCGCGGATGACTCACTTTTTTCCTTAAAGCAGACTATGCAAATAGTCGGAAATTAAAGGAAATATTTGACCACTATGCGGGTGCATCAGGTCAGCTAATAAACTACGATAAATCAACAATTACCTTTGGAACTAAGGTATTTGAGCACACATGTACTCGCATAAACGATATCATGGGTATCAATAAGATTGGCGGTGGGGGAAAATATTTAGGTTTACCAGAACAATTCGGTAGGAAAAAGACAGAACTCTTTATTTTCATTACAGAGAAAGTTCAGAACCGAATTTCAGGGTGGCAATGACGTTATTTGTCACCAGCGGGGAAAGAAATATTGATAAAGAGTATATCCATGGCTATGCCGGTATACTCAATGAATTGTTTTCGTCTACACTCTTCTATCACAAAGGATGTGGATAGCCTGATGTCTAAATTCTGGTGGAGTGGAATGTCAACGAATCGTAAGATATCTTGGATGGCTTGGAGTAAATTAAAGTTTCCAAAAGGGTTAGGAGGTCTCAATTTTCGAGACTTGAGTCTTTTTAATCAGGCCTTATTGGCCAGCCAAGCTTGGAAAATTCTTAATCGACCACAAGCGTTAATATCCCAACTTTTTAGAGCCCGCTATTATCACGATGGGAGTTTTCTCAATGCTCGAACTACGGCGTGGTCATCTTTTGGATGGCGTTCGCTGTGTTATGGGAAAGAATTATTGAAGAAAGGTTTACGAGCTGATTTGGGGGATGGAAATTCGATACAAATGGGTTACGAACCTTGGTTACCAACAACCCCACCAAGACCGGCTATTACAACTTCGGCATCTTCAAGAGCCTTGGCAGTTTCGCTACTATATGATAGCCGGAATAAAACATGGGATGAATCAGCCTTGTGTAGGCATATAATACCTCAAGATCGAGACATCATTCGGAAATTGTACATACCACAGGTTCCTATCCCGGATCGTTACTTGTGGCATTACACTAACCATGGATCTTTCACTGTTCGATCTGCAGCTTATCGACTCGCTCTCGAGAACTCTGATCTTCTGGCGGAACCTTCGCCACATTTGTTTACCAAGCCTGAATTAGTTTCTCAATTTTGGAAGTTACCTATACCTCCAAAACTAAAACATTTTATGTGGCGCTTATGTTCGAACGTTTTGCCAACTTTTGCAATCCTAGCTCACAGACATATCACTACACAACGCACTTGTCTGCGATGTTGCTCTTAGGACGAAGCAGCAAATCATTTACTTTTTAATTGTCTTTATGCTTTTGGGACTTGGCGAACTCTTGGTATGACACATTACCAACTCCTTGATCCACAACATCCACTACTATCGAAGATCGAGTGTTTACTCACTATCCAGAGAGATATATCTATTCCTTTGGATATCCGTCTAATTCCCATCTGGGTATTATGGCACTTTTGGAAAGCAAGGAATAATTTGGTGTTTAATCAACGAACGCTAGAAATCTCGGAAATTATTTCCCGTGCAAAACGGGATGTAGAAGAATGGATAAAGGTCACACCAACCAATGGTCTAAGTCAGCATCGAAACATAAATGAGGACCGGGCGCGTACATGGATGCCACCACCAAATAATTGGTTAAAGTGTAACTTTGATGCATCACATCACATTACTAATATGTCCGGCCTAGGGTGGATTCTTCGGGACGCTTCGGGAAGGTACATACATAGCGGTCATCAACGTTTCAATGGCAGATTAACTACTATTGAAGCTGAGCTTAGTGCACTAATCTGGGCGATGGAATGTGTATTGAGTTTAGGATTCACCAAGGTTATCTTTCAAGGTGACAATACTACAATGATTAATTTGTTACAAAAAAGGGATACACAACGGCGTTTGGATCACTACTTCCATACTATTTATGCATGGGAACATTGTTTCCATCAAATCCGTTATCAATTCCAACCACGGGAAGCTAACAGTTGTGCGGATTATTTATCAAAACTAGCTATTTCTCATGCAAATGTAATGGTAATACACCATGAATGTCCTTTGTATTTGCTTATGCTTGTAAACAAAGATCTGATTTAAATAAAGTATTTGATCGTTTAAAAAAAAAAAAACTATTTCATGAAATTTCGCTGTCTTCATTTGTTTTACCAGTAAAATGAGTAATTTTGCCCCTTATTTTCAAACAAATCCCTCTTAACAAAACAATATACCTAATTTTGTCTGGTTTTGCATGTTTGTTTGAACCTATAGGTTTGTCCTCGACAGCTAGTAGATTTCATTATTTCTCTTTGATGATAATTTTGGAAGTTTCAATATAAATCATGATTAATATCTATATCGTACTTGCACGTGTAAGAATACAGCAGGACCATTTTATATAAAAATGGCAAATAAAAAAATTACGACTTGCTGTAGAAAAAAATTACAACGAATGTAAAAAGTAGTAAAAGCATTAATGGTTTGGAGTTTTTCCCAATTTCATAACAAAGTCGCATATGTACTCCTGTGGTACTGCAGACTCTGTTCCTCACGTATTAAGCTTGCAGTACCTTAATTATCTTCTCTTTATTTTTATTTTTATTTACAATGAGAAGTCAGAATAACTTTTGCTTTTAATTTTAGTATTTGAAAAAGTACATATATATTATTTTATTTTTCTTTTAAGTATCATTAATCGCGTGTTTAAATTTTTGTTGTTAATATTTTTCGAATAGGCTTTTTTAACTTTGAAATATAATTTTTCGATCAAATTTATTTTTTTTCGATAAAGTTTCCGGACGTAGTTTGTAGCTCATCAAATAGTTTATGCATTGTCATATCTAAAAAAGTATTAGTTACAACCAGTAGTTGTATAAGTTGGAGAATGATGATTTATCTTATATAGATATTTTAATAAAGGTAATTGTAATAGATGTATATTATATAGTCTATAATTAGTTTTTTTGACATCTAAGTCATAGGTACTCTACTTTTTTTTTAATTCCATTATACCCTCAGCACACTCTCTCTC
>OVAV01002058.1:0-11861 GCA_900406375.1 Iberis amara
TATCAAAAATAATCAATCTAAATTATAACTTTATATAAAAATTTATTTATATTTTTTGATAAACTTTATTTTGTATGAGTTATAATATTTTATTAATAAATTGTATATCTATTTTGATAATTCTATCAATAAAAAGTAAAAAGTAAATTAATTTTAAAAACAAAATAAATAATGATAAAAACAAAAACCTTCAAGTTTTATAAAACCTAAAATCTACAAAAAATCAAAATCCAAAAACAAAAACCAAAAACTAAAATCAAAAACCAAAAACTAAAAACCAAAAACCAATAAACATTCATGGCCTTAATTTAAAATTTTTTCAAAATTTATAACTAAAATAATTTACAAACCCATCAAACATTCTTAGCAGTGGAGATTCTCTAAATCCTAACAAAGGAAACTTGTGGTCTATTTCATTCCTAGATACAAATTTGAACCAATTTGGATGGAATAGGAAAAAACGAGTATAGGGTTTAATTAACTGTTGGATTTTATAGTTTTAGATTTCTTTTAGTTTTCCCTATGATAATCTTTCATTTCAACTAGTGTTATCCCACGCTACGCGCGGATTTTATTTAGATTAGTTATTCTATATCAATAAAAACTATCTACCCAATGAAAATATGTTGCTGAATTTTATAGGTAAACTGGATTAACTGCAATGAAATATAAATTTTGATGGTTTATGTCATTAAAAGAATATCTAAATTTTCTTTCTAAAATATAAGATTGTTTCTCAGTGATTTCTTGTTCTTTTTTATCTTTAATTATGACTTGAATGTCTCTTCTTTATTATAACGGTTCACTTTTCGGTCACACATTCTGATATTTCGGCCGCGATCAAACCTTTTTATTTTATTATTTTTAGATATACAATAAATTTGATTAAAAAATATTTTTTTCATTATAAATCTTAATTGCATTATCCTCGGGGTAGGCATCATACCGTTTTTTTTGTTAATCATTTGAATTTCATTGAAAATGAAGGGGTTTGTAGAAGTTACAAAAGTTCAGCGATTGTATGAATTTTTCCTGACAAAAAAATTAAAACAGGGGAAAACCAACAATTAACTTGAGAGAACAAAAAAATGATTTCCTAGAAAGGGGCATTAAGCGTGGCTAAGCCACACTTGCATAAGATCTGTGAACTTCTTTGACTTTTGGTGAGCAAGAATAGTGTCTCGAACTTGTCTACCTAACCGCCTGGTGATAGAAGACACAATTGAGGATGCACCTGTATGGATGCGAGAGTTGCGCTCCATCCCAATTACGTAGGTAGTAGCTTGGATAAGGAGACGACGGAGGATAAGAGGAGAGATTTGATCTGGATGACGGAGCCACGTGATAAGAGCAGAGAAATTGTGGAAGAAGAAGCACCAATAGCCCAAACAACGAAGGGTGAAAGCCCAAATTTGTTCGGAGAACCTACAACAAAGTAGAAGATGGTCCCTGCCTTCCTGGAACTCATTACAGAAAAGACACAACCAAAAAATCAATGATACCCCAAGAAAGAAGACTGTCTGGAGTGGGTAGGAGATTTAGGTAAGTAAGCCAGAACATGAAGCTGTGCTTCGGGGTAGCACCCGAGAACCAGACAGAGGAGGCCCAAGAATAGACCGCAGACCCAGGACAAAGAGCTTCCCATGTTGTTTTGGTGTTGAAAATCTTAGAAGAGGAACCAAGGACCCCCCAAGACCAAACATCATCTTGAGCTAGAGGAGATGGTGGATGAATCGTTGAGAGATAAATTTGGAGTGCTTCTCCAGCAGCTCATCTAGCTCCTCGAAGGTGTCATCCAAGTTCTATCGTGGCACCTACAACAGAGGAAAAAAGTGGAATACCAAGCTCTCTCGGACTGTTAGGCCCAAAGAAGGTTAGAAGAGGACCTACAGGGGTCCAAACATTATACCAAAAGAAAGTAGAAAGTCCATTTCCCAAAGTTGATTAAAGAAAATTATAGGCAAGGGGTCTGAGACTAAGAATTGATTTCCAAGTCGCACAGAAGTATGATTTTTGATCAATTGCCGAAAAGCAGTCTCCTTTTAAGAGGTGGGAATGCAGCCAATTCACCCACAAAGAAGCTTTATTGGTAAATAGCATCCAAAGAATCTTGAGACAGAGGACTTTCTTCCATAAATGGAAGTCTTTGAAACCCAAACAACCTTCATTTTTAGGCAGACAAAGTGACGACCATGAGACTTTGGCATGCACTTTCTCAACTATTTGACCACTCCAAAGGTATCTAGTCCAGAGAGACTGGATTTCTGCAAGACAAACTTTAGGTAACATAAACGCGGAGGGCCGGAAATTTACTGTACTGTTTATGATCGATGTGATTAGGAGACTACGACCCGCGTAATATAGAGATTTGGCGAACCAAGAGCTGAATCTGAGCTTGATTTTGTCCAAGAGAGGCTTATATTCGCGGATTCGAAGCTTACGGTGCATAATAGGGAGGCCCAAATACCGAATAGGTAAGGAACCAAGAGAGAATATGTTCATTCCAGCAGTGAAGAGCTCTGATTTGGCGGGACTAATGTGAAGTCCCGACCATCCTGCAAAAAGAGTCAAAGAATTCTTATTACCATCAAAGAAGACCATAATGCCGTCAGCAAAAGCAAGGTGCGTTATGTCGGGATTTCTAGCGTTAGGGTGAAAACCAACGGAACCATATGTGAAAGCCTTTTTAAGGAGGTTGGAGAAGACTTCAAGAACGATAACAAAGAGATACGGGGAAAACGGATCGCCTTGGCAAAGACCTTTAGAGCCTTTGAAGTATCCACAAGACTCACTATAAATGGAGATTGAAAAAGATGGTAAGGTTAGGCATTGGCGGATCCTAACCTTCTTCGCAGCCAACATGAACAACTAAATCTTCCACGATCCACTCGTGAATACGACAACCAGTTGAGAACTCCTTGATTGTATCAGCTTCCCATATTGTTGCGCACTAACCTTGCAGACTTCCTCTTCAATTGAGCTTGCAACAAAGGTTACGATATTCACATTGAAATTGACCAAGAACTTTCTACCAACAATCATAGGCTGAAGCTAGAGATGCTTCTTGTTCTTTGCCACATTAAGGCATGAGAGTAATGCAAGAAAGTGACGTAAAATTAATAAGATTTATAGGAAGGACACATCATTAGAAGATTACACGAATGTATTTTTCTGAAATGATATCTCCTTTCATAATGAAAGCATTTTAGAAAAAGCATAATCCTACATACAGTATATACCAAATCTTCACTTTTTCTTAAAAAAATATGACGTAGCATATCAACGTATTAGCTCATCATATTAAAGTGGTTATAATAATAGTAATGATCAATTTGTGTTGAACCAACTATACTTTCTTTTCCTATGACTTTAACCATGTCCAGATCCTAGAAGCTTGATCGTGATTAGTTTCTTTCTATTTCCAGGAATATCACATGAGGAAGTTTGGTATAATTTATTTAGTTACATTGATTATGATTCTCATGATGATGGATCAAATAGTGGTGTTTTCGCCGAAGAAAACCTGAGACATTGGTTTTCGAATGATGATTGTCTGGAAAAAACATGATCTTACTTGCAGATGCAAATACACCTGCAATGGGACATGTGATTCAGTATGAAGAGTTTTATAAAAGCTACCTAAAAATAGATGCAAACAAACCTGAGATATACTAATTGTGAAAATCATCAAAATCAAGGAGGAAATCATCAAAAGTTCGCTGCAAAGAAAATATGTTGATAGAAAATCAACATATATTATCTAAATTCTGTAAGAAGAAGAAAGAAACAAAAGTCTTTGACTTTTACTTTCTTGATGATGATTATGTCTTTGAATGTGTAATAGCTTCAGCTGAGAAGCTCTCTTTGGGGGAGAAGTTAACAAATCAAGGAAGCTGGTCAGAACTTTCTCACTTGAGTTTCAAGCTCCATAGTTTGAATTTCTTTGTTAGGTTTCAGATTTCAGTAGACAAACAGTTGTTGTGTACATCATTTGCACCAAATAGCAGTCATTATATACCAAGTTATAAAACTTTCATTTTCATAAGCATCTTGAGCGACTCTAAAATTAAAAATGCGAAAGATTTAGAGAACAACCAGCAAAAGAAACATAAATTTTGTTAGGGTTAATTTCCTTTTTGCCACCTTGATGTGTAAGGGCGCCATCTCCCGGTGCTTCCAACAAATTATAAAAGGTGACAAGTTTTGTTCCAAACAACCAAAAACACCACAAAAAAAATTCAGGCATATGAAAAGGACAATTTTACCTTTCATGAGGTGATGCTCGCAAGCTATGTCTTTCAAGGCCTGTCAGATTTTTGCAAAGGGAGCAACCAAAAGAAAAACACTTCGAGAAACAAAATTCAATAGCAACCCAAGCTTAAGCAATACCAATCAAATTCAGAGTATAACTCCTAAAATAATCCTAAAGTCTACAAATTCACAACTGAGAATATGAATCCACGTCTCCTTAAAATGTATTAGGGGAGATATGTCGATTCAGTTGTTTATAAACAGAAGCTGTAACGTTTCTAAGAAAGAACTTTTATAATGGTGTTGTAGCGGGAGAATGGTTTATCCATGCCCGTATATATAGTTAGTTGGGAAATGTTTTTCTGCACATATGGACTGTACTGTTAACTATCTGCATTCGTCAATTTTTGAATTTTCATACCCCCACTACAAAGTTTTCTCTTTATAAATGCATTGACCATTACAACATGAACTATTTTGTTAATGGGGATGACTTAGGGGGATGCTTAGACGATGACGTAGACAATATACTGGTGTATGAGAGAAACGTTGTCGTTAAAAAACTTAAAATGACAAATTTTTATATCAAAACGACATGATGATACTCATTAAACGACAACGTACATGTGGAGCTTAACCCTGTTTATTGAGTATAACGATATTTTTTTAACAAAAGAATTATCACTTTAATTTTGTTAGACGACAACATTTCTTTTAGATACTAGTTTATTGTCCATATCATCATTTGAATCATCCCTATTAACAGATGAGTTCACGCCGTAATGGTCAATGCATTTATAAGAGAAGACTTTGTAGTGGGGGTATAAAAATTCAAAAATTAATGAATGCAACTAGATATATGTGTGGGCACGGATAAGCCATTCTCTATGATGTAGCCTAATACTTTTCACGTTTAATATATTTCTCTGTCAATTTCTAAGCTGATGTGACAGTAGGTGGAGAAGTTTTGATCTGATGTGGCATCGTCACGCCTTAAAAGTCTCCTTTTATATAATGAAATTTTATTATTATAATATAAAAAATATAAAAGCTGCGAAAAATACTCTGTAATATTAAAAAATATATAAAATTACAAAAAATAAATAAAACAAAATAATATACATTTTGCGCAAAGCCCACCAACTTCTAGAATGCTAAACTCTTAGAAATTGTTGAAAAACATGATGTACTTTTCTCTCTCCATCATCAAGCTTTGTGTTGATTTCAATTTAAATAATAAATTTTCGTTGATCAAACTAATCAAGTATCATCGTTAAGTTGACTAACGGAATGAATTAGCGGAGTTTATTCATTCATTCACTCAAATTATTGACAGTACTTTATTGGCTCAATCATTGAAAGTTTGTGAGTTTTTCAACTATTTATAAAAGTTTAGTAATTTCTGACTTTTTCTATGTTATTTTTAATATTTAATTCAAATTAATAATTTCTTAGTTAAATGATGATTATGGAAAATATTTTTAAAAACGAAAACACTTTTATTTAAAATATAAATTTGAAAAATTTTTCATTTTTTGTATTTGTTTTAATATTTTAAAACAAAAATTTATATTTTGATTCAATTAAAAAATTCTAATCTGGTTTGATTTAGCTTTTTAATGAGATTTAGATTAATATAATTTTGAATACGTCAAATAAAAATTATATTATATATATTATGACTATTTATTTTAAATATATTTTTATATATAGATTTTCGTTCATTAAATTTGTCTTGATTAATATATAAGAAACTCACTATTAAGAAATTAATTCAATTCTTAGTCCAATTGTCTAACCGACTGCCAATTGCTCCACAAAATTATTATGTTACGACTATATATATAAATTTTTTTTTTGTCTCCGACTATATATATAAATAATCTCAATGAAATCAATAATTACAATTACATCAAACTTTACCTAAAAAATATTAGATTCATGTCATAATGCATCTCTAATCTACCATTATATCACAAAGATACGTAGACAATATTTTTATATACATTATGATTGAATTCAATACTTTTTAGGTAAACAATCAAAATTTTACAGTTAACTTTTTTTTTGGGTGAATTATAGGGAGAAATTCTCCCTAAATTAAATAAATAATAAAACTACAACAACGTTCGTCGAGGAATGCCAATACCAGATGCATCCTCAGAAATAATCAAATCAACAACATTAGGATTCAAATCAAAACGATGAAAATCTAAAGGTAAAGAGAAAGCATAATTAAATCAATAACGCTAGGACTCAAATTTTACAGTTAACTAGTTACAAATAAGATACGTTTTCATGATTTTGTGTACTCTTTTCTATTAACGTTTTTTCTATTAAATAAGATATATAAATTTCTTTTTTTTTTCACAAAATCAAGTCCGGCCCATTACATAAGCCCTGTAAACTATAGGTTATGATCTAATGTTTTTCTTTTGTTTTTGATTTTTCTCACTAAAAAAGGCGCAATCTTTTTTTCTTTACTAAGGAGCATAAAAATTTTGGGCTTGGATTATGGCAACTTTTGAGTATGGATCAGCCTACACAAGATATATAAATTTCCAAGTCTGTGTATTTTGAATTGTATTTATGATATAAATCGCACTGATTTCGGATGACTTAAGATTTCATAATTCTGAAATTATGCCTAACGCACTAAACAAGTTAATTGGCTTAGCTATTTTTTCAATGAATCCAATCGTTCACAAAAAGTATTCATACACTTTTAATGTTTTTATTAATGTATTTTATATGACGTTTTTTATGTTTCATTATTCAAAAGTGATTTTTCAACTTTGTATATATGATATATAAATATGTCATGTATTAATATATAAACTCTTATGTTGGGGTCAAATATGATCACGACGAAATTGATGTCTCACAACCGTCGATGCAAGCATCAAACCACACCAATCCCGATCTATGGAACAAACTAACTGAAGCCGCGATATTTCCGAAAGACCATAAAGAATATGTTTCAGAAGAAACGGATAGCAATCGTAGAACCGCTTAGCGATCATCTCTGTACTCTTTTGTCCTTAGTCGAGAAGGTTTTCTCCCACCGGGTTTTCCTATCATTAAGGTTTTAACGAGGCAAGATGATTCGCTTACGACCAATGTTGGGATCAAAGTTACCGTACTCTAAATCAATGTCCGAGAAATACGAAAGACCTCGACAGATACGTTTCAGAACAACAATAAGTAAATCGCAGTCTTTGGGCAAACGCTTTAGTTCCGAACACTGTTTATGGAAAAACGAGAACGTATACGCTGAACGACAAACGTTCAGCTCACCACGGTTAAGCTCGCCAGTCGGCGAGCTGACTTCATCTTACCTCTTCCGCTTCTCGTTTCGTATCATTCCAGGTTTCCGTTAGAGTTCTGCGATAAAAACCGTAAAACTAGCACAAGTCTCTAATTAATCGTATAAACGGTTCCGATTATCCTAAAACATCGATGTTACCTCGACTATATGATTATCTCGTACGACTTTTGAAAGAATCGTGAAATCTCTCAGTATAAATCTGATCGTATAAAACAATAGCGTTTAGCCGAAAGTCTAAGGTTATCTTGACTATACGATCAAAACCATCATTCTTCGGAACGGTCATAGAGACGTGCCCGTAGTTATCAATCGTATAAAACGATAACTACAGGAAATGACGGTCGTGACTTGTCTTGCAAGCCATGAAGAAATGGAAGAAATTCGTAAAAGGAAGATTTTCGTAGGAGAATAAACGGGAAAAGGAAAATTTCCACGTAAGAACGGAAGACGGAAAAGGAAGAAGGATCGACCTTGAAGCCTATATAAGAGAGACGAAGAGGAAGAGCATGGACATATTCAATTCTCCGCACCAAAATACTTAGGGCTTTACATTATTTTTCCGTTCTTGCTCGTGAGCTGCGACTTAGTTAGGTTATTCAAGTCTCCGTTGTTAGATCTAGGATACTCGCCGACAGTTCTCATGACTGAGGCTATCACCTGATTGTAACACGCTTACGAGATTCGAAACAAGATTTCTTTTACCCTCTTTCGTACTTTTAATTTCGTATTTTGTTATAGTTTATCGTGTTCAGATCTTGCACTCATTTGGCTCACATAAATCTGGGATCTCTGGGAAATCATGGTTCTCTCTGATTTTTCTTGACTAACGAAAATCGACAGTGCGAATTTCGGTTCCCACATCTTAAACCCCCTAAATTAAGGAATGGCAGAAATGATATCTATAAACTCTCCAATCCATTGGAAATCTCTCATAAATTTTCGATGGACATCACATAGTCTTTCAGAATCCATCGGCAATGACGTAGTTAATGTGCTTGAGTGGCCGATTCGAATATACTTAGACCAACTCTATTGGTAGGTCTAACCGGTTTCTTAATGAGTTTTTAACCTTAATTTTAATTTTTTTTTAAAATTATAAACAAGAAGAATCGATCCTTAACTAAGGATTTTTGCTGATAGTTAAGATACAGGTAGGTGTTAGTTTCTAAGTGGTTCTTTTTATTTTTTATTTTAGTTTTTGGTTCCCTTTTGTATTATTTTTTCCCGAAAAGAGAACAAACTCTCCTGTAGGCGACTTCTTCTTCTTCTTCCCTCACCATGCATATCTTGTCATGTCTTATGAAGCTCTCCAGTGAATCTCCTCTTCAAAATCGGTGGGTTACTGAAGGAACTCGTGAATCGGAGCTAAGTTGAAGATTTTTTTTTTCTCATTTTTCTGCGATTAGGGAAAAATCAAAGTCTGTTGTTGGATTTTGGGAAATTGACTAGGGTTCCTTGCTTAGAGAAATTGATTAGGGTTCCTTGCTTAGGGGAAATTAGGGTTGTGATGATGTTGATTCGTTGGTATATGATGTTTTTGTGTTTGTGTGTGTATGATGTTTTTGTTTATGATGTTGATTCTTTGGTTTTTGTTTATGTGTTTCTCTAGCATACAGAGAGGATGCAGTTTAAGTTTCAATGTGTCTGTTGATGTTTTTAATTGTTGAAGAAGAATGTGTTCAGTTTCAGTTTATTTGTTGGTGAACAATGTGTTCTAATATATGCAGCTTTAGTTTCAAAGTGTTTGTTGATGTGTTTAATTGTATGCAAGGTGATTTCTGAAAAAGAAGAAGAAGAATAATAAGAAATATCTTCGAGTGGTATGCAACGAGTACATTGCGTGGAGGTGATTTGTGAAATTGAGGTTGTCAAAAGCAAATATCTCACGTCGGTATATTAGCTAAAGAGTTGGCTAATATATAAGATAATCCAAATATTAATTAATATGAGACATTTTGGAGTGATACCCAATAAAAAATTTTGTGGACCATTAAGGGGAAAAGTCAACAATATTAAGATTAATGGAGATATTGTGTTCGAGAGTAGTGGCTCACGTACGATATATGAATTATGGAGGGGTCGTTACACAATGTACGTACCAGATATGCATTACTTAACTAATTTATTACTTATCTAATTTCTAAAGAATCCAAATTCAACTAGGATTATTAAAATTAAAACAGAATATTGTAAATTGCATTAAGACAAATGGTTATGTCAAATTTTAAACAGAAAATTGCAATAACTTTATTTCTAGGAACATTACCGGTTTTCTGATAAAGAGTCTAGTTTTGAAGACAAACTTGTCTTGGGGTCTAGAGCATCTTTGATGGCCCCGAATGCGAGATTGTCATGTAATTCGAACAGTAAATGTTTAGTTACATGTTCTCAGATAAATTGATATTTACTTGGAAGAAGCTACAAATATGAAAGATGTGAATCGTGATCAACCCTCTAGCAAGCCATGAGAGTAATTCACTGATGGAATCTTCAAGAATATTACGTTGGTAGATCCTTTAGCTACCCCAATTAAGACCAGGGACAGTCCAGTTATACACCAAATTGGTTACAACCTATGAAGATCTATACTATTAAAGGAGAAACACTTTTTTCCAGAAACCCTAAATCAATCAATTTTACATAGGCTGCCATTGGTTTGAAGAATAAAGAAAAAAAAATTGCAGGGGTATTTTGTCCAAGAAATGTTGAAGACGCGCGAATCTTAACATGGTCGGGTTTGACCCTATTTTTTTTTTCAGTTCTCGGGTTCGATTCCTGCTACTGCACATATGTAAAAATGAATGAAATACTACTCCTGTTAAAATTTTGTGCGGACTGTTATGTTTGGTGGGTCTGGCCCAACTATTTATTCAATTATTCTTTCTATTATTTTATCTGATTCCACCTCTTATTTTTACCTACAAAAAAAAATTAAATGGTATCAAATATTATGATATTAACAATAATATTGTTAAGATATTAATGTTGCCTTATTTTAATATTTTTAATATATTTCATTTACTTAATAGAATATTTTATTTGGTTAGAATATTCTATAACTTATATAAATTTAGCAAAGCGAGTGCCCTAATTAACAGGTTCAAAAATATTCTATATATATAGAGGTATTTCAATGGTTAGTTAACACATAGTATTCTTTTTGAGTTTTCCTCTTGAACACGATTTTAGTATGTGTTCATATTAATCTTCGTTTTTATTTAAATTTCAACTTGGTTTTGTTATTATTATAGTTTTGCTGATTACTAGAATATTATAGATTTCCTTTCGTTTGTTTTTTTACCATAATAATATAGAAAAAATATTGGTTAAATACTAACACGTTTTATACTTTTTATAGACAATGTTTCAAACATCGAATAACAAAGGCAAAGGCATAATGATCAGAGACAATACGGTATATGTTAATTTTGTTTTTTTGTTTACAAGTTTTATATTACTATGTTTTTATCCTTTTGTAATAGTATAGATTTATACTGAAATTAGGGCATCAACAAATCCGAGAAAAAGAAAGAACATGGTGATATGATGCACCAAATAATTCAAGATTAACCAAAGGTGAACATGATTGTAATTTATTTTGTATTTATTTTTAATATTCATGTTTATAATATTTAATATTTTTTATTCATATTTTTATATTTATTATTGGTATTCATTTTTTAAATATTTTTTTTGATCTATTAAAAATATATAATATTTTGTATTCAATATAAAATAATTATATTCTATATGTATTAATCAAGGGAATGAGTCCATTTTTGAAGTACAACGAAAATGGCATAATGATTATGCCGAAAAGTGAAGATGAATCTAAGGTATTAACATTCATCTACTATATTTGTAGTTATTATGTGTTTTTTTATTTAAATATGATAACTCAATATCATATTTATTAATTATAATGTAGATTATAAACAAATAAGACTTTGCACATTATTCTAAGGTTTGTGTATTCTTTAATACTAGGTGACTCGTCCGCGCCATGCGTGGGCATTGAAAAAACTGGAGCAGATTGATTATGTTTTAGTAAACTATATTTACGAATGGATTCATCTTCTTTCCTTACAATTAGAGTTAGTTCATAATAGAATAATGTTTTCTAAAAATATTTAAATTTTACTCTATTAAAAGAATAAAATCGAATTTTGAAGTGCTAATATATGTTTTTAGTAATACAAAACATAAATAATTTTTTATAATCAAACACAAATACACAAATACAAAACATAAAGTAACTTACGTAAAATACATGTGATCCTAC
>OVAV01002059.1:0-11861 GCA_900406375.1 Iberis amara
GATGTTTACATCAGTTGACATTGCCAATTCTATGAGTTTCAGTGCTCATAAACGGGTTTTTCTAATATAAATATATAACTATAGTGTGACATATTGTGACAAAAAAAAAAAGTGTGAGATATAGAAATTATTTTCATCTGGAATAGATATTATGAATCTTTAAACAATTACAGTACTAGTTTTGAGAAAGTTATGTATTCAAGATTTGTTGGCAAGATTTCTTTTGGTTCGAGAATGGAGACTCGCAACAAAGCTCTACTACTCACTTGGACCACTTTCTCCTTTATAAATTTTGTGAAGTCTCAAAGTCAACAAGGTATTTTTAACGTCTTTCACTTCTACTTTTCTTTTCGTATTTTGGATTTACATATTTTCTCCAAGAGAAAGCTAACTTTTTCAATATTTTTCGATCCGGTTTTACCAGGATTTATCAGTTTGGATTGTGGATCACCTTCTAATGAATCTCCTTATAACGAGCCAGTCACCAACTTAACATATACATCTGATGTCAATTTCATCCAAGGAGGCAAAACCGGTAATATCCAAAATAACTCACAGAATTTCTTTATCGAGAAGCCATATGGAGTTTTGAGATATTTTCCGGATGGAATAAGAAACTGCTATAGTCTAAATGTCACGCAGGACACAAAGTATCTAATTAGGACAATGTTTATATATGGAAACTACGACGGTCTTGATGCTCCTCCAAGATTTGATCTTTATCTTGGTCCTAATATTTGGTCATCCTTAGATCTTAGAAGTTTTAGTAATTTTGGCGCAGTGGAGGAGATCATTCACATCATAAGATCTAACAGTTTAGATATATGTGTTGTTAAGACAGGGACAAGTATACCACTGATATCAGTCATAGAATTAAGACCCTTGCCGTATGATACTTATACCACTCGAACCGGTTCCTTGAAGAGTTTAAACCACTTTTACCTCAGCAACTCGAACGAACTAATAAGGTATGTCAGCATATTATAATTAAGACTACTTTCTTCAATACAACTTGAGTTATAGAACCATATGATTTCTCTATTGGATATCACTTATGTAGATCAATTAAGACTACTTTCTTCTGTACAACTTACTTCTACTGTTTTGCTTAACCGATTTTTCGGTTTAATTAAGATATTGGTTCTTTAATGGTTTTCTTTGAAGGAAGCCAAAATTTCACTTTTATACAAGCCATTTTCCCTCTAAAACAAATATAGCGTCTTAAAAGTTAAAACGTTATGTAAAAATTCTTTATCAGTATACAATAGCAAAACTGTTATAAACGCTTATTTTCAATGCTACTAATACTCATATTTTCTGCAGTGAGTGTAGATATTATAGAAAACAATACTATATAAAAATAATATTAAACAGAACCCGCGCGTATGGGCGGATACAAGCCTAGTAAATTTAATTTTTCGTTATTAAATATATTAAAATTATAGTTATATCCTTAAACGAAGGCCGGGTCAAAGAGATCAACCAATGTTCTCAGTATCAATTGGTTTTGTAGAGAAAATTGGTGTAACTAAACATTTTCTTTGACTTATTGAAATAAAGTCAACAATACTTGATTGTGGCAGGTATCCCAATGATGTATATGATCGTTTTTGGATTCCAAGAGGCATTCCACCCGAATGGACTCACATAAGTACAACTCGCAACATAACCGATTTTACCGAAGGCTATGCCCCACCACAAGATGTCATTAGGATCGCTGCCATGCCGGCTAATGCCAGTGAGCCTTTCAACTTTGTCTGGAATATACAAAACTCTGACGATGAAACAAATGCTTACCTTTACTTTGCCGAGATCCAACAATTGCGAGCCAATGAAACAAGGGAATTCAGAATTGTGGCGAATGGTAAAGTTGATTACGATATTTACAATCCTCTAAGATTTAAAGCAGAAACTTTATTCAACCATGTGCCGGTTAAATGCGAGGGAGCGGTATGTCGTGTGCAACTTTTCAGAACGGCCAAGTCGACTCTACCACCCCTAATGAATGCTATAGAACTTTTTAGCGTCATACATTTTCAACAATCAGAGACTAATACAGATGATGGTATATACAGTGAAACTTCTTTAAATTAATAACATGTAGAATATACTAGTTTATTACTATCTCCGTTTCATTTTTATTTTATTTTTAAGTTTTTTCACACATAATAATAAATATATATATATATATATATTAAAATTTTAGTTATACACTTATACCCCTAAAAAGTATAATTATAACTATTGGTATTTTTTCATTAAATTTAGAAGTTAATAAGTTGAAAACTTAAAATGACACTTAATTTGAAAAAAAAATAATAATTCTAAAGTAACACTCAATTTGAAACATAAAAAGTAACAACTTATTAAGTTCTTCGTAGCATATTAACGAATTGAGTGTTACTTTATAGAGATTGTATTGTATATATAATTGTTAAGTTTTGCATGCATATAAATGTGTTACACATGTTAACTTATGGTTCTTTTTTTGTGTGGTTTTGTTAGTAATTGCCATAAAAAACATTGCATCTACTTACAATTTAAGTAGAATCAGTTGGCAAGGCGATCCATGCGTCCCTAAGCAATTCTCGTGGATTGGTTTAACCTGCAGTATTACCGATACCTCCACACCACCAAGAATCATAACATTGTAAGAACATTCAAGTTATTCATTGTCTTTTCTTGTCATAAAATTAATAATTTAGATATTCAAATTTAAAGAATTACCTTCTGTAGCACAAAGAAACTAACTCCCTTATACTACCAAATTAATTATATTGATCTCAAATGTAATACTTATGTTATATACGTGATATGTGTTTGATCATGCAAACAGAGATTTGTCTGCAAGTGGATTACATGGAGTTATATCGCCTAGGATAGAAATTCTAAGCGAGCTTCGAGAATTGTACGTAACTCCACAACTGAATAATACTTAAAAAATTAAATTTTCTTAATCACTTTAAATTTATTTCTTAACAAATTATAGGGATTTATCAAATAATAACTTAACTGGAGAAGTGCCAGAATTTTTAGCCAAGATGAAATCGTTGTTGGTCATGTAAGTTATCTTAAGTATATATATTTTTATGTCATCTTCATTAATTTTACTTATGATTTTCCCACATCCACAGAAACTTGGGTGGAAACAATCTTAGAGGTTCAGTTCCTAAAGACCTTCTTGATAGAAAAAAAGATGGACTAAACCTAATGTAAAGATTCTAATTTAGATCATTTCATTTTGACATAGTAGTATTTACTCTAGTTTATAATGTTTTCTTTAGTGTTGATGCAAATGTAAAGCAGTGTGGATCATGCCAACCAAAATTTCCGGTGGTGGCAGTTGTTGCGTCTGTCTCTTGTGTGGCCATTATCATAATCGTATTGGTTCTTATCTTCATTTTTAGAAGGAGAAATACATCAACTTCTAAAGGTAATTAAAAGAAATTTATGCTTCATATCTTATTGCCTAAAAAAACAAAATTGTACCGATCGCATCCCCAAAAAAGACAATTTTTTCTTGGCTTACAAGAAAACAACCATATGGAAATTTGTGATGGATTAAAACTATTTGTGACAGAATTGTGATACTCTATATATAAAAAATTCTTCGCAAATTTTACCGAAACTTTTGAATTTTGTAGAATATATATGAAAAGTTTGCGTTGAATTAAACTGCCATTTATTAGTGTGGATTTGAACCAACTTTTGCACAATCACTCTTTTTAAAATTCTCTAAACTCTGTCTCTCTAAAGCTTATTACACATGCCTTTAACACTCAAATACAGTTTTGTTATGCTTAAAACTTTAAAGTTATCAGTCTTAGTTTAGGATCGACCTTGAGTATATACAAAAATCTCATGGATCATTGTACAATGATTTTATGCAGTTACACGTCCATCCTTCGAAATGAAAAGTAGAAGTTTTTCTTATTCAGAAGTCAAAGAAATAACTGATAACTATAAAGTTGTTATTGGTAAGGGAGGATTCGGTATTGTTTATCATGGTTTTCTAAATAAAGAACAAGTAGCCGTCAAAGTGTTGTCTCAGTCATCAACTCAAGGGTATAAGGAATTTAAAACAGAGGTAATAAAATCAACAGGTACTAGATTTTTTGGCAACATTATATTGTACGTGACTCTATGATAATGTACCATTTTAAATTGTTGATTTTTAGGTCGAACTACTTCTAAGAGTTCATTATGTACATTTAGTAAGCCTTGTCGGATACTGTGATGATGGAAATGATTTGGCTCTCATATATGAGTTCATGGAAAATGGAAATTTAAAGGAACATCTCTCAGGTAAACTATATATTATAACGTGATAAAAAAAGGAAATTGAATTACCTCTTTCAAGTCAAATGCTTTTAAAGTTTGCAATAACTATAAGGTGATTTTTGGCAGGAGGAAATAAAGGCTCCGTTTTGAACTGGTCGAGTAGACTTAAAATAGCTATAGAGTCTGCATTAGGTTTGTATAATTTTTGTTAGTTCCTACAATTTATATACTTTCAAAAATTGATTTACTCATATTTCATTAAAACTTCATTTTTATGATAAATTGTTCACAAATGGAGGTTCTTCTATTTACTAGGAATTGAATATCTACATATTGGATGTAAGCCGCCAATGGTTCATAGAGATGTGAAAAGTACCAACATATTGTTAGGTCAAAGTTTTCAAGCCAAACTTGCCGATTTTGGACTGTCGAGATCTTTTCTAGTTGAAAGTGAAACTCACGTATCAACAAATGTCTCTAGATCTTGTCTAGTTGAAGGTGAAGCTCACGTTTCAACAAATGTCGCTGGAACTTTTGGATATCTTGATCCTGAGTAAGTGTACACACAATACATATTTAAAAATGTCTACTTTTCTTTCTTTTTTAATAGAAGAACATTATATTAAACATGTTGAAGTACTTTTCATGCAGATACTTCCAAAAGAATTGGTTAACAGAAAAGAGCGATGTGTTCAGCTTTGGGGTTGTGTTATTGGAAATTATCACTGGTCAATATGTGATTGATGAATCACGTGAAAAATCTTACATAGTTGAATGGGCTAAGTTTATGCTAGAAAATGGTGATACTCAAAGTATTATGGATCCTAATCTGCATGGAGATTATGATACAAATTCATCTTGGAAAGTTCTTGAATTAGCAATGTCATGCATTAACCCTTCTTCAACACAGAGACCAAACATGACAAAGGTTGGTCATGAACTATATGAATGTTTGGAAATATATAAATTGAGTAAAAGGCAAGATGCAAATTCATCAAAGTCCACGAGACATAGCACAAGTTTCTCCAGTAGTGAAGTTTCTCTGCCTCGTTGATCTTCTTTTCATCTATACACTTTCTTTGATGATCATTCTCCACAGGTTTTCTGTGGAGAGTACTTACATGTTGTGTTCAAGAATTTATTTTTATTCACACTCTGTTTTAGTACTTACTTTATTTTGGTCTATTATTTCTAGTATAGGCATCTTTTTGTAAAACTTATGGGCCTGTTTTATGTTCTTTAAACTTCTACAAGTTTATGTTCTAAGCTCTAGATTATTATCTTTTTTTCTGATCACTACCACTAGATTAAGAAATAAAATCTTGTTATATATTTTCTTTACCAAAATAATCGAGCCCATGAACTTTGACACAAAAAAACTAGTAGACCACGAGCTCTTTGGCCTTCTTCGTTATACATCTTGTTTAATCTCACAGACAACAATGTATTTTAGAACCCCCTCATTGTCTCATAATATTTTTTTAAATCTAGTATTGTTTGACTTTTTTATGCGCGTTTGTAGTATATTTTTCACACAACTTTATTTCTAGTTGTGTTACTATAAATATATTACAACATAATGGGTTTTCGGAGTTGAAGATTGTTTACAAGCTACGTATTTGAACTCGCCTACACCTCTTATATACTCGTTTTTAAGTAAATTTGACTCTAGACCTATCATCGATTCGTCCATCCATAATTGAAAATATGACATTTTTAAAAATAATCGGATTTGAATTGTAGTTTTCGTAGAATTGTTAGTTTTTGTAAGTAGCTTCGGTTTGAGCTTCCGATATTTATAAAACAATAAAAGATGTAATTTCGACGGATAATCCATCAAAAATATGTCTTTTACAACGGTTATATAACGAATATATCTAACATATCTAAAATCTTTGAAATCCGTCGAAATTTTTTAGAATAATTTAGACGAACAAAAATATTCTATCAGTATTCTGTCAAACATTTTAACGGATATAAAATCTGTCGGAAATGCTGACGGAAACTATATTTTTAATTTGTAATGATAGTTTATGATTTCAAAAGGTTAACTACTTTCGACCACTAAGTTGGGTTTGAATACTTCCTAGAAATTAGTTGTTCCATCATAAACTACTTATCTTTTATGCCAATTGGACTAAAAAATTTATGTATATCTCGTTTTCTATTTACAAGTGATGTTTACATCAGTTGACATTGCAGTTTCAATGCTCATAAACAAAACTTTCTAATATAATTATATCTATGGTGTGAGATGTATAAATTATTTTCATCTGGAACAGATATTAAAGACTACAAAATAATGTTCACACAATTGACTAATTTTGAGAAGTCATGGGTGGCAAGTGTTCCTCCCAAAACTTCTTGATGTCTTCTTCCTTGTATATATATACATTTAAGATTTGTTGGTAAGCTTCTGTTTGGTTGAGAATTGATAACCAGTCGAAAATGGTGATACGCAACAAGTTTCTATTTTTTCTTTGGGCCACTTTCTCCTTTATACATTATGTGAAGTCTCAAAGTCAACAAGGTATTTTAAATTTTTTTACCGTCTTTCACTTCTACTTTTTTTTCTTCATATTTTGGATTAACAATTCTTTCCTTTATTTTTCGATCCGATTTTACCAGGATTCATCAGTTTAGATTGTGGATTACCTTCTAATGAATCTTCTTATAAAGAACTATTGACCAACTTAACATACATATCTGATTACAATTTCATCCAAGGAGGCAAAACCGGTAATATCCAAAATAACTCACAAAATGTCTTTATCTATAAGCCATATGGAGTTTTGAGATATTTTCCGGATGGGATAAGAAACTGCTATAGTCTAAATGTCACGCAGGACACAAAGTATCTAATCAGGACAGTATTTGTATATGGAAACTACGACGGTCTTGATATACCTCCAAGATTTGACCTTTATCTTGGTCCTAATATTTGGTCATCCTTAGATCTTAAGAATTCTGCTTTTCGCACAGTGGAGGAGATCATTCACATCACAAGATCTAACAGTTTAGATATATGTGTTGTTAAGACAGGGGCAAGTATACCTTTGATATCAGCCATAGAATTAAGACCTTTGGAGTATGATACTTATACTACTCGAACCGGTTCCTTGAAGACTTTAGACCACTTTTACTTTAGCGACTCGGACGATATAATAAGGTATGCCAGCATATTTTTATTAAGACTACTTTCTTCTATACAACTGAGTTGTAGAATCATATGATTTATCTATTGGATATATCACTTTTGTAGAAAAACGTTACGTGTTAGGTTCTCACATAAAATTACCGATGTCAAAATTCGATTATATTTTGGATTATCTTCACCAAAAGTTCAATACTTGGTCTAGAGAGATTAAAGAAAAGTGGTTTAGTCCAGCGGCTCATAGGGTAAACCGTAAATTTAAAAACCCGAACGGTAAAATTCTTATAATGTAAATTCTAAACTTATCGTTTAGGGTATAGGATAACCCTTGCGTACCCTAATAATGAATTTAGATTCTTACGGGTACTTGTTATCCGATAGGGTAATCCCGTTACCCGATAGAGTATGTCTCGGGTAACCCCATTATCCGATAGCATAAAACCACATATCTAAACCCAATAAATCACACCTAGAAGTGGATCAACATTCAATATTTTACATATGTGCTTTGAAAATAAGATCCGAGTCAACCCTTCTTAATTATATCTTATTTAGTTTGCTTTATGATCTAACTCGGAGTCCTAAACTAAAAAAAGATATACCACAAATCTAAATTGAATATTAATCTATATGAAATCCTGGTTCTACATAAGAAAGAGATCAACCAAACTTCTCACACTATCTAATTGGTTTTGTAGAGAAAGTTGGTGTAACTAAACATTTTCTTTGACTTCTTGATAAATAAAGTTAACAAGTATATACTTGATTGTGGCAGGTATCCTCATGATGTGTATGATCGTCGTTGGATTCCAACAGGCATCATACCTGAATGGACTCACATAAACACAACTCGCAACATAGCCGATTCTACCGAAGGCTATGTTCCGCCACAAGATGTTATTAGGACTGCTGCCATGCCAGCTAATGCCAGTGAACCTTTCAACTTTGTCTGGACTATGAAAACCTCCGACGATGAATGTTATGGTTACATTTACTTTGCCGATATCCAACAAGCACGGGCCAATGAAACAAGGGAATTTAGAATTCTGGTGAATAGTGTTATTGATTACGATGTTTATAAACCTCTAAGCTTTGAAGCAGACGTTTTAGTCAACCCTATACCGCTAAAATGCGAGGGAGCTGTATGTCGTGTGCAACTTTTTAGAACGCCCAAGTCTACTAGACCACCTCTAATGAATGCTATAGAACTTTTTAGCGTCATAAATTTTCCACAATCGGAGACTAATACGGATGATGGTATATATAACTCTTAAGTTTCTCATGCACATTAATGTGTTTTTTTTTAAATCTCTATAAGCTCTTACTTATGTTAACTTCTTGTTTTATTTCCTTATGTGGGTTTGTTAGTTATTGCAATCAAAAGCATTGCATTTGCTTACAATTTGAGTAGAATCAATTGGCAAGGCGATCCATGTGTCCCTAAACAATTCTCGTGGATTGGTTTAAGCTGCAACGTTACTGATACCTCCACACCACCAAGAATCATAACATTGTAAGAACATTTAACTTATTCAATGTCTTCTTCTTTTTTTGTCCTAAATTAATAGTTTAGATATTCCAATATTAAAGAATATTATTTCATGGAACATCTAGAAACCAACGGTAAATCCCAGTTTATAAAAGAACAATAGTATACGAGGCGAGAGTTTTAAAGAATTGACTTGACTATTTATATTATAGAGTGCACTTATTTCTTTGGTTATAAGTCTCGAGAAAACTCCACAATGAAGCGTGTTTATGCTGGAATAATTTAGGAATGATTAATCTATCATAAAGTAATTTATTTATGTAAATGAGGACAAAATATCAAAAAATTGTGTAATTTGCAAAACCAACAAAAAATTCTTTAAAATTTTCTGAAATAACACACTCAAACATCGAATAAAAGTAAAGCTCATAGGCCAAAAGAGAACACCAAAACCCATAAACAAAGACCGTCAGGGTGTTACACCAAATCCCTTATACTACCAAAATATTTATATAAATATAAAGTGATATGTCTTTGATCATGTAAACAGAGATTTGTCTGCAAGTGGATTACGTGGAGTTATATCGCCTAGCATACAAAATCTAACTGAGCTTCGACAATTGTATGTAACTCCACAAATGAAAAATACTTAAAAATTTAATTATGTGAAGTACTTTTAAATGTATTTCTTTACAAATAATAGGGATTTATCAAATAACAACTTGACTGGAGAAGTGCCCGAATTTCTAGCCAAGATGAAATCATTGTTGGTCATGTAAGTTATTTAAAGTTTTTTTTTCTCTTTAAAAAATAAATTGTCGAAACTTTATTTAATATGTCATCTTCATTAAATCTACTAATGATTTTTTCATATCCATAGAAACTTGAGTGGAAACAATCTTGGAGGTTCAGTTCCAAAAGCCCTTCTTGATAGAAAAAAACATGGATTAAACCTAACGTAAGATTCTTTATATATAATGTTGACGTATTGTCCACTCACATCTATAATGTTTTCATCTTCTTTAGTGTTGATGCAAATGTAAAGCAATGTGGTTCATGCCAACCAAAATTTCCGGTGGTGGCCATTGCTGCGTCTCTTTCTGGTGTAGCCATTATCATAATCCTATTGGTTCTTATGCTAATGTTTAGAAGGAGAAAGACATCAACTTCCAAAGGTAACTAAAAGAAATATATATATATATATGCTCCCAGCGAAAATATTGTTATGTGTTTTAAAAGATAGTGCACTATATTACTATACAATTGCAAAAAATGATACTTTATAAGATGTTCAATTTAGATATCGGTTTGATTTATGTTTGATTTTTCGGTTAATAAATTTTGTTACCATACTTAAACCATGATCTATTTTGGTTTGGTTCGGTTTATATATTTTCAAATTTTGTTTTGTTCAGTCTTTAACAAAAAACAATATAATGTTATATCATATATTTATGCTTTAAAGATTTTATAAAGACTAGAAGAACTCTAATGTTCTCCGCTTAATTGTAAACCAATAAACGTCTTAAAATGGATTATAATACTAAATATTTCTTATATTCGTTATAAGACTAAAGATAAAAGTAATGTTCACACAAAATATTCGATAAATCTTATAATGGATCAATAAAATTTTCAACATTAAAAATCGCGAAACTAACAAAATCAGGCCTTAAAATTAGGATAAAATCAATGAAAAATCATGAAAAATATAAATTATTGTAAAATATGAATTATTTAACTATATAATATATACGTAATATAATTTTTGTACTATATTAAAACTTAACAAGTTTTTTTTTTGTTTTGTTATGATCCCTACCATATTCATATCCAGTGGGTTTTTAGAAAAGTATATGTGGAATTTTTAATACCATACCATATTATCTAATTCGGTTTGATTTTGATTTAGATCGGTTATTCCGATTGAACACCCTACCTTTTAACATTCAAATATTTTTTGTGATGCCTAAAACTTTTACTTTGTCGGCTTTAGTTGAGGCGGTCCTAATTATGATATAAAAATCTCATGGATACGTGTCAAATGATTTTTTGCAGTTACACGTCCATCCCTCGAGATGAAAAATAGAAGATTTACTTATTCGGAAGTCAAAGAAATGACTGATAACTTTAAAGTTGTTCTTGGTAAAGGAGGCTTCGGTATTGTTTATCATGGTTTTCTAAATAATAAACAAGTTGCTGTCAAAGTCCTATCCCAATCATCAACTCAAGGTTATAAGGAATTTAAAACAGAGGTACTAAAATCTTCCACTATATTTTTGGGTACATTGTGAGTAAGTCTATGATACATACCATTTTAAATTTTTGGTTGTTAGGTCGAATTACTTCTAAGAGTTCATTATGTACATTTAGTAAGTCTTGTTGGATATTGTGATGAAGGAAATGATTTGGCTCTCATATATGAGTTTATGGAAAATGGAAACTTAAAGGAACATCTCTCAGGTAAACTATATTATAATTAATGTGATAAAATATATAATTAATGCTTTAAAAGTTTCCAATAACCATAGATGGTGATATTTGGCAGGAGGAAATAAAGGCTCCTTTCTAAACTGGCCGAGTAGACTTAAAATAGCTATCGAATCGGCATTAGGTTTGTATGTTTTTTGGTAGATCCTACCATTTATATATATTTTTATTTTATTTATTCTTATTCCATTTAAGTTTATTTTTATGATAAATTGTTAAGATGGTATTCTCAAAAATACCTCTTCTTTGAGTTTTAGTTCTAAAAAAATTTAAATGATTGCGATTGTACCAAAAATACCTAAAAATATCCCAAAATTAAAATATTTATAACATTTATATAAAAATCCTAAACTTTTATAGTCCCTACAAAGTTAAACTCTTAATTTAAGTTAGCGAACTCAAACTCAATTTTAAATTGTAAACCTTTAAAATTATATATATATATAT
>OVAV01002060.1:0-11859 GCA_900406375.1 Iberis amara
TCAGCGTGTTGATTATAACAAGTCTTCGATCCAACACTCTTATGATTCCATCAGTTCGTTAATTCCAGAATCTGCATCTTCACAGAAGAGAAAGAGGAAGATGAGGAGGAGGTGGAAGAAGAGGAAGATGAAGAAGATGAATATGACAAGACTGTAAAAGAAGTACATGCAAGTGGAGAAGTNGATTTTTTTTTTGTGTGTTTGTTTTTTCGTTTGTGTAAGAAAAAAGTTGTTATTGGTTTGTTGAAACTTAAAATTCTATGTTGTTGTATTTCCCATTTACAATACTTTGGTTTTGGTTTTGGAGACTTGTAAAATATTGTGAGTACAAGAATAGATGTTGATGATGAGTCCTTGTGACCTCGAGTATTATTTTTATTTTTTGTAAATTAATCTAATTAGTAAAACAAAGTCTACACTTTTTACATTCTAAGAGGGATATATATAAGTTAGATGTTACATAAAGATTATTATTATTACAAATCATATCAAATCAGTCACACATTGAGCTTCACTCATCAGACAAGTCCTTGATGAAGAATAAGCGTTTCACATGAACACACATAGATGATAGAATTTAAACTCGATGAAGAATCAGTTTTGAGAACATAACTCTTATGGATCAATGTATTATATAAATTCTATCAAAATGAAAATTCATTTTCCGTCAAAGCCAATAAAGGTAAGAAACGTTGTCGTGTGTCTTCGTCTTTCCATTCAATCCCTTTTACCCATTCTTCATCAAAGTATTCTATAACAAATTCTTCTTTAAGAACGTTTTTAGAGTCCAATGGAAGCTTTCTTAGTTTGTTACATCTCTTGCGTGTCTTGAGAAGTCTTAGACGTTGAAAAGGTAGAACCTTCCCGTAGATGCTCTTCAGCTCAGGCAACTCATTCAATTCAATGGTTTCCAGTTTCTGGAAAGGAAGAAGATTACTACATGTCTCCTTATCTAAAAAACTTGCAGCTTTCTCTTCGCTTATTATCTCCTCTAGTTGCTTTATACCCGAAAGTGAAAGATGAACAAGGTTTAGAGCAAACAGCTGCCATGTCAACTCCTTTAAACCATAACACGATGATATTTTAACATTAAAGAGGTTTGAGAAGCATAGATTTGACAGAGTTTTGTTCCATCGTGACTTTACGAAGATTATCCATACCTGGTAAAACTAATACTTCTGAGCTTTCATCCTTACGCATTCCCCGAATATCAACTTGTTGAATACATCTTCCTACGTTGGGATAATTTAACAATTCCCCAACCAAACTTTGAGATATAGTTACACTTATGATTTCTAAATGTTGTAAAACCTGCAACTCCTTCATTAGGCTTATGTCTAGCATTAGTTTGGATTGCTTTAGTTTCAATGTCTTCAAACTTGATAAATTTGATATCCCCTCTAAACTCTCAATCCTCATGTGTACCAAAATCAGATGTATTAGCATTTTTAGCTCAAATAATCCAACAGGTAGTCGCTTTATCAACGTACGAGTCAAGTTAAGATATCTCAGAGAAACCAAACTTGATATTTGCTCGGGCAATTCACGGAGACAGCCATTCTCTGATAAATCCAACACGAGTAGCCTAGGCATAGACCAAAATAATTCACCTGATATTTTCATCAAATTGTTATTCCCAAATAGGAGAGTTGTGAGTTCAGGACAGTCGAGACTCTCAGATATATTTTTGATCTTATTTTGCATCAAAGACATCATTCTCACATTCTTCCAATTCTTCACTTGTGGTATTTCATTTAACCCAAAACCAGCCTGTACAATGCATCTCTCTTCATCAGAGCCTATCCATATGGCCATTTCCTGTACCACATCATGCATACTCACTCTTGATCCATCCTCATAATTTTGATTTATTAATAAACACGCGCGGACAAGGGTCCTAATTATCTCATAACCTTGACTTAGTCCCCATTCTCTATCTTTTTTCTCATCTATTAATCCCTCACCTATCCACATCTCTATCAATCTCTCTTTTTTATCAATTTATCTTCAGGAAACAGAGAGCAATAGAGTAAACATGATTTCACTTGTTCCCCTTTTATATTATCATAGCTATACTTCAAAATCACAAGAATCTCATCTACCATCCCTGAAAAATCTCTAGCGGATGTCTTCAAATCGTAAATTGCTTTATGCCATTCTTGTACTGTGCTTTTGCCCGACATAGTTTCGCCGATGACATTGAGTGCCAATGGTAAGCCTTTGCATTTTCTAGATATTTCTTTCGCAAGTTCGGGAATGTCAGGGTGGCTCTCCAATGTGTTTTTCCCAACTCTCTCTTTGAACAAATTCCAAGCTTTGTCGGGGTCTAGACAACTCACTTCGATTGGGTCATCAACCCTCATTCTCCCACATACATCTAAAGAGCGAGTGGTAAATGCTACTTTGCACCCATTTTGTCTTTTTGGATATGGGATTCCAATCACATCTAAACTCACTTTCTCCCATATATCATCCAATAACAACACAAACTTCTTACTCTTAAGAACTTTGAGGACATCAACAGCTCTTTCCTTTTCATCTTTCTCGTCCCACTCATTTTCCTCAAGACCTAGTTTCTTTGCAATGATTCCTTGAATCTTATGGACGGTTGCATTTTTAGACACAACAATCCATATTATGAGATCAAATACACCACCTATTTCAGAAAACTTATTGTTAATCTGTGTGAGAAAGGTGGTTTTTTCTACTCCACCCATACCATACAGACCCACAATCTCAACTTTATCATCCATGAGATGGTTCCATACCCTTTCTAGCATCATTTCCTGACCAACAATTGTGGGTTGGATTGGCAACTCTTCAACTTCAGCTATAGGAACTGCCTCAGTCACCTCAACAAATTCACCCTGAGAACTAAGACCGTCAACCTCACTCAACATCAAAATAACCTTTTTCCCATAACAATAACTCAATTTCACATTTTTAGAGCAAAATTCACAAAGACACAACCTTTGAATCTCAAACTCACTAGTGTTGAGAAGACTAATAACTTCCTTTTCGATGTTTTGGATATTCGTAAGCCATACCTGTACTTGAGCAAGCCTTTGATGATGTCTTGTGAACTCTTCTCTGTTTACCCTTCTTTCCACATCATCTCGTTTGGCCTTAAGCGCTTCCATGGTTTTCTTGAGAGAAATTACATTCTTGGAAAGGTTGTGCATGTAACTTCCTTTGATACATAACCACTCAGACATCTGATTTGAAACTTGATCACATGATAACGAGAACGAGAAGCAACCTGCCATTGCTGCAGAGAAAGACAGAGAAGAGATGGAGATTCAAAGAGTAAAACAAGTGAGTCACAATTATTGTTCAATAAAATGAAAAGATAAGTTGTAGACCAATAATAGGTTCTCAACCAACCCCACGTTATTTCTAAAATTAAATGCATCTAGTCTTATATTCCAAAGTTAAATCATATAATTAATGAAAAGGTAGTTCAAGTGGACTGAAAAAAAAATAGGTGGGAGGAACCACAAAATAATTAAAGTAAAGTGATAATTATTTTTTAAAAAATTATCCATATATATTAGCTTCAGTTCTGCTTCCCGCTGTCGCAAGGTATCAAATATAGTTAAATAGTTAGAGGACACTAAAAGCTTAAATATCACCTGGACTTTTTCATTTTCTCGATGTCTTCGATCTTGGACAGAAAAATAACCTAAAAGTCTGACAAAAATCGATGAGACTGTTACCGTTTATGAAAAGTCTGGCAAAAGATAATTTAGGTCGTGATTTGTTTTTACCCAAAAGTTTCATTTGTTTCAAGCGTGCTTCTTCCTCTTCTGCTTTCTTCCTTCGCATCGCTTCTTCCTTCTGTGGTTGCAGCTCCTCGAGCTCTCGATACCGTTCCTTCTCCTTCCTTTGCCTCTCCATTGCTTTTTTCTTTGAGCTTCTTCCACTTTTCGTCCTCTATTTTCTCTAAAGTCCAAAGGGTGAGTTTACCCTTAAGCAACTGCATGATAAGAGTAGTGTCCTTGTATGACTCTTGTCCCAGTGTGTCAAGCTCAACAATAAATTCTTCAAAAGCCTAGAAATTTTAATACAACAAGGAGAAATAAGAAATGTAACTGGTCAAAAAAGTTACAAGGAAGCAAACTTTTGCAGAATGTCTTTTTCTTTAGAATCTCTGTTATTAACTGAATTGGGTCCCTTAAAAAAGTTACTTTTTAGTACCAAATTCTCTGTTTTTAGAATCAAATTCACTCCAATTAGTCCAACACAATGAATCAAAGACACGAAATAGAGAACACTCTTAAGGTTCATAAACCAATAACAATGACTTATACAAATTATCTATTTCCCACTAAAAGGTAAGAAACGTTGTCGGGTGGCCTCGTCTTCCCATTCAATCCCTTTTAACCATTCTTTATCAACGTATTTTATAACAAATTCTTCAACTTTAAGGACACTTTTAGAATCTAATGGTAGTTTTGTCAGCTTCTTACAATTCCTGCGTGTTTGGAGAAGTCTCAGACGTTGAAAAGGCAGAGTCTTCCAATAAATACTCTTCAGCTCTGGCAAATCATCCAATTCAACGGTTTCCAGTTTTTGGAAAGGAAGAAGATTACTAAATGTCTCTTTGTCTAATAAACTCGCAGCTTTCTCTTCACTTATTATCTCCCTTAGTTGCATTAAACCCGAAAGCGAAAGATGAACAAGGTTTGGAGCAAACAACAGCCATGTCAATTCCCTTAAACTAGCACACCATATTATTTTGACTTCAGAGAGGTTTGAGAAGCATAGACTTGACAGAGTTTTGTTCCATGGTGCCTTCTTTATCTTTATCTCCTTAATTCGACAATCGAATATGCTGACTTTACAGAGATTATCCATACCTGGCAAAACTAATACTCCTAAGGTTTCTTCCCCATGCCTCTCTTGAATATCAACTTGTTGAATACATCTTCCTACGATTGGATAATTTAACAATTCCCCACTCAAACTTGGCGACATATTTATAGTTATACTTTCCAAATGTGGTAAAAGCTGCAACTCCTTCATTAGGCTTATGTCTAGCTTCACTTTGGAATATCTTAGTTTCAATGTCCTCAGACTTGACAAATCTGATATCTCATGTACACTCACAATTTTCGTCTTTTCAATATTCAGATGTATTAGCACTTTTAGCTCGTATAACCCAACAGGTAGTCGATTTATCTTTGTCTTAGACAAGTTAAGATATCTCAAAGAAACCAAACTTGATATTTGCTCTGGAAATCCTTCAAAAGTGTAATTCTCTGATAAATCCAAAACGAGTAGCCTAGGCATAAACAAAAATAATTCACCTGGAATTGTCACCAAATTGTTGTTCCCAAGTAGGAGAGTAATGAGTTCTGGACAGTCGAAGCTTTCAGATATCTCTATAATCTCATTTTGCATCAAAGACATCCTTCTCACATTTTTCGCATTCTTCACTTTTGGTATTTCACATAACCCAAAGCCAGCTTGTACAATGCATCTCTCTTCATCAGAAGCTATCCATATTGCCATTTCACGTACCACATCATGCATACTTACGTTGGATCCATAATTATTGTCATTCATTAATAAACACGCGCAGACCAGGGTCCCAATTATCTCATAACCTTGACTTAGTCCTCTCTCTCTGCCTTCCATCTCATCTATTAATCCCTCACCTATCCACATCTCTATCAATCTCTCTTTTTCTATCAAATAATCTTCAGGGAACAAAGAGCAATAGAGGAAACACGATTTCACATGCTCCCCTTTTATATTATCATAACTATATTTCAAAATGACAAGAATTTCATCTACCATGCCTGAAAATTCTCTAGCAGATACCTTCAAATCGTAAATTGCTTTCTGCCATTCTTGTACTGTTCTTTTGCATGCCATAGTTTCGCCGATGACATTAAGTGCCAACGGTAGGCCTTTGCATTTTTTAGCTATATCTATCGCAAGTTCGAGAATGTCAGGATGGCTTTCCAGTGTGTTTTTTCCAACTCTCTCTTTGAACAAATCCCAAGCTTTGTCAGGTTCTAAACAACTCACTTCGATTGGATCATCAACCCTCATTTTTCCACATACATCTAGAGAGCGTGTGGTAAATGCTACTTTGCATCCATTTTTTACTTTTGGATGCGGGACTCCAATCACATCTAAATTCACTTTCTCCCATATATCATCCAAGAACAAAACGAACTTTTTCCTCTTAAGAACTTTGTGGATAACAATAGCTCTTCTCTTTTCATCTTTCTCGTCCCACTCATTTCCCTCAAGGCCAAGTTTCTTCGCAATGCTCCCTTGAATCTTATGGACTGTTGCATTTTTAGACACAACAATCCATATTACAAGATCAAATCCACCACGTATTTCAGAAAACTTATTGTTAATCTGTGTAAGAAGTGTGGTTTTTCCTACTCCACCCATACCATACAGACCCACAATCCCGACTTTATCATCCATGAGGTGGTTCCATATCTTTTCTAGCATCATTTCCTGACCAACAATCGTGGGTTGGATTGGCAACTCATCAACCTCATCTATAAGAACATGCTCAGTCACCTCAACAAATTCTCCATGAGAACTAAGACTCTCAACCTCACTCAACATCATGATAACCTTTTTCCCATAACAGTAACTCAATTTCACATTTTTAGAACAAAATCCACAAAGACACAACCTTTGAAACTCAAACTCACTAGTGCTAAGAAGATCACTAACTTCCTTTTCGATGTTTTGGATTTTCGTAAGCCATACTTGGACTTGAGCAAGCCTTTGACGATTCTTTGTGAACTCTTCTCTGTTTACCCTTCTTTCCACATCCTCTCGCTTCGCCTTGAGAGCTTCCATGGTATTCTTGAGAGAAGCTACATTCTTCGAGAGGTTGTGTATGTAACTAGCTCTGATACATAACCACTCAGAGATCTGATTTGAAACTTGATCACATGATATCGGGACCAAGAAACAACCTCCCATAGCTGCAGAGAAAGAGAGAAGAAATGGAGATTCAAAGAGGAAAACAAGTGAGTCGCAATTATTAAAGAGAATGATAAGTTGGAGACCAATACTAGGCTCACAACCACACACGTTATTTCTAAAATTAAATGTTTGGAGGGACTCATAAAGGTTGTTCAAGTGGAGGGAAAAGACAAGNAATGAAGTGACAATTATTCCCAAAAAATACTCATCTATACATGTTGTTTTCTATAGTAAAAGAAAAGATAGTAGTACTGTGTCTAATGATAGCATTCAAGTAAGCTATGTTTTCCTAAAGTAATATTATCTAAATATCTCGTTCTCAGTGTGGCCTGTAGATTCAAGTTTAGAAACCTTTAGTAAAGCAGTCATCATCACCTGCAAGTATGTGCAACTAGAGTTATACGAGCGAGAAGTAATAATCTCAACCATCTTCCAATCAAAGAAGAAAGCCATAAAGAATTGCATTATTAGTATTATGTGTCCGGCCATAGATGGTCTTGAGCCCAAAGACCTTGCCATCAATTTTTTTTTTGCTCGAAATTTTTGCTTAAGAATCTATCCAATTTTTAGAAAATTTATACAAAACAACTTGTTTTATTTATTTATTTTAGATTGCAGTCTTTGTAATCTGAAGACGGCCATGGTCCAGTCATGCCCCTTTTACTTTTAAGGCACTGAACATTATCGACTTTTAATCTATCTAAGAGTAGAAGCTCCAGATTTTACACAACCTGAAATGTTCGAAAATATGTGTGAAATCTGGACCATGTTTATATACAAGTGATATTTAAAGTCTAAAGACTCTAAACCACTTTTAATTTTCACTTCACGGCCACATGTTGCATGCAGAAAATTGTTACAGCAAATCATATCAAGTCACAAATAATAACAGGGAACAAAACTGCCCAAATATACCAGTTATTCATATTTTCCTGAGATTAGAAATAAGGGGGAAAAAACGAACCTTGTTAGCACTATTCCTACTGATTTCATCTCGCTCATCAGCTTTCTTGTAATCTCTGTTCCAAGAATAAGAATTAAGTAAGAAGCTGTAATGATATATGAATGAGAGGGAGATAAATTGTTTTCTGATTAAATTCCTCAAATGGATGATAAGATTGTGGAATTATAGGGTGGTAATGTTCTAAGAAGAAGTCACGGAGGCATGAGGCAGAGAGCTAAAGAGAAGTACCACGAGAATATAAAGTGTCGTTTGACTCTTTACCCAACAGAGGGTTTGCATTTATGAGTGTAAAGACAAAGAGGAATATGTCATTTGGTGATTATGGATTTTGTTGGGAGTGAGACTTTAGTCTTGAGGCAATTTCTTTTTAGAGAAATTGATGAGTGTTTTGGGGATTAGGATTGTTCTTAATTCCTTAAAGATACTTGACTTTGTAAATGGATTGAGCTAAGATCATAACGATGGCATGCAATGCATTCATATGGTGTTTTTGTTATTCTTCTTTTGTAGTACTCTCTGCTCCACTCTAGGCCTAAATAAACAGTTGAAATATTGAAAAGAATATGATGGCAGGGTAATCAGGCATGATGCTCAAAGCTCAATGCATAATTCAATGATCTAACATCAACCAATGTGTTTCATTTCACTTTCTATGAAACTTTTCACTTTTCTTTCCCGTATATTTGTGGCCAAATTCTTTTCAAAAGTTGGTCTTGTTGTTTGGAAATTGAGCTAGTTGTTGTTTTGGCAGAGGATTAACATAGCAAATATCAAGAAACATCCTCCATGGTTCCTAAAGAACTTGCCAAGGGAACTCACAGAGACAGCTCAAGCTGCATATTTCAGGAAAGAGAACCCTGCATACTACAAGAAAATTGTTAATTAGTCACCGCTTCGCAACCAATTATCATCGATAGCGAAGAATTAGCTACCAATTAGCCACCAGTTCGATACCGAAAAAAATCATGAATTTTTTTTTGTTCGCAACGTTTTCATTCCAAAGCTAAACGGTTACAGAAGCATAGGCGTAGTCGCATATGACAAACGCATAATGTTTGATACAATCGTAACAAGTTAAAAAAATTTAAAGGAGCAAAAGATTGAAAGGAAGATTAAACTCTTAGAGCACGTCTTCGATATGAAGACCATGGTCAATCCTAGTCTTCTTCCCAAAAGAGAGAAGGTTTTCTTCAATGGTGACAAAGACCAGAGATCCGAGCCTTCTGAACTCAGTAGCTGAATAGCGACNACTGTTTAGCCTCCATTGAGATAGTAGCTTGTACTTTCATATAGTTTACAGTATTAATATTTTTGCTACCATTTATTTGGTCGCTAATTTGGTAGCTATAAGAAAATCCAGTTAGCGACTACCAAAATCGGTAGCCAACAGTGGCTATTTCACAATTATAAACTTTTTGTACAAGTATCAGCGAATATGTTACTTTTTATAGAGAATCAAAAGCTTTGCAATGAATATACAGCTTTTATTGTTAAATTTTTGACATATTTTATTCGCCACTGAAATATTTGGTGGCCGTCGATCGCTAAGTTTTAGTATAAACTCGAGCTCGATGTTTATTATACTTTTACATAATGTATTTCCAAAGAAACTTATTTTTTGAGAGAAAATGGATGTATGAGAGATTAGATCATGTAAAACATGGTGTTTATGATACTTTTGTTAAAGGATTAAACACGTTTTTCAGTTATGCACAAAATGAGCAATCATATATATCAAGAAGGGAAATATGTTGTGTCCATGTTTAAAATGTAAGAATAGGAAGTGGCTGGATGCAAATACGGTGGGGAATCACTTGTATACTAAGGGTTTCATGCCAAATTATTACTTGTGGACATCGCATGGAGAAAATGTGGGTGGTGATGCTTTCATGAGTGTTGCACAACAAGACGATGCGAATATATATGCAAATTATTCAGACTCGGCGATCAGAGACATATGGTGCAAGATGAATTTCCAGATTGGTGATAACAAAGGCGATAGAAATGCATATATGGTACACGATGCATTTCCATAAATGCACACAGAAGATCAACCAGAAGAGCCAACTAGAGATTCTAACTGATTTTTCAGATGTTGGCAGCAGCGAAAGAACCTATATACGAGGGATGTGTTGAAGGATTATCTGCATTGTCCTTATCTTCTAGTCTTATGCATATAAAGACCGAAAAAACATTTCAGAGATTTGTGCAAATTCAATACTCCCTCCGTTCGAATTACTTGTCGTTTTAGAGTTTTGCACACAGATTAAGGAATCTCTATTTTCTATAAAAACACCATTAAATGTTCTAAATCAACCAATAGAAAAAAATCCTGCAATTATTCTATTGGTCAAAAAAGTCAAACTCATTTAATTTCTGCATTAAAAACCTAAAATGACACTTTTTATGAAACAAAAACTTAACTCTAAAATGACAAGTAATTCGAAACGGAGGGAGTATCACAAACCTTCAAAGAATTTTACCGCAGGGTGCCAGTGAGCATGCCGGTGAAGTCTGTCTAAACCGTGTAGGAATATGGACAAGCGAAGAACAAATGATCACGAGATTCGTCTGGTTCTCCACATAGAACACAAGGTTGCTGGATTCCCCATGACCTCATGCGAGTGTCGGTGGAGAGCTTGTCAAGTAGAGAGAGCCATGTGATAAAAGCATAACGCGGAATGCTCTGAAGAAGCAAAAAAGGCGAGGACCACGCCTGACGAGGAGTGTGCAGCCGAATTTGATTCCATGTTGGACTGGCAGAGAAAATAGGCCGGAAAGAATCAGGGGCGTGTCGCCATGTAGGAATCTCCGGACCAGCATCAGGGTGGGGAACCTGCAAACCAGAAACAAAATTAGTCAAATGTATTAGAGCAGGATGCACGCTGACGACAAAAAGACCAAGAGCCATTCCAAATTGCGTCTGCGACGGAGGCGTTTCGGGAAATTCCAACCTGAATCACAGGTGAACCAACAAGATAGTCACTTAGAATGCCCAGCTCCGACCAAGAATCATGCCAAACAGAAGCAGTCTGGCCGGATCGCAAAGAGTAGCGAAAGAAAGGCTTTGCTAGATCCGGAATTTTAAGTAATTTTAAGTAGTTTGCTAGATCTGGTTGTGAGCAAAGTAAAGATCCAAAGCAGGCAATGTAGTTGTAAGTCTTTGACCTTGTTCCTCATTAAAACCAAACCCTAACTCAATAGATCCTTCCTTTAAGTTCACTCAAGTCCTCATCTGTTAAATCATCTCCTCCTTCATTTATTTGGTTTAACATTTGTCTACGTTCCCAGGCAATGTCTCTTCGTGTCTTTAACATTGAGAGTTGCTTCGAGAGACGTTTCTTGGCCGGTGGATCCAATGGTATCTTTTAAATCTCTTCTTCTTCGCTTTCGTAGAGAAATGAAGATGATGATGAGGTTGATACACTCAATGCTTCACTAATCCTCACCATTTTAGGGTTTGTGCCTTCTTGTACAAGTTAGGTTTTTCTTTGCATTTGTGACTTTTGTTACAAGCTACCTTACGTATGTTCTCTTAGGTGCTGCCAAAAAAGTTGAAGGAGATTGATTAAAAGGATTTGTGAAAAGATGACAGAGTTTTTTACCCAAGTCGAAGAAACCGAAATTGTACTGTCAAATATTCCGAACGGTTTTTTAGAACTATTTAGTTTGAATCTTCAAACCCAAACTTGAACGGATACTGGTAAGTCGAGATTTTGATTGCTTATTTAATCTTGGTTTGGATTATTCAGAAATATCTATGCATTTAGGGATTATCTAGTATAGGTAAAGAAGTAAAGAATCATGCGTGCATATGAAACATCTCGTTTTGTTTAGTTTCTATAATATATAGCCAGGGCCGGTCCTAGGACGTAATGGGCTAGAAGCAAAAAAAAAAAATTTGGGCCACTAAAACTATAAAAAAAAAA
>OVAV01002061.1:1237-11858 GCA_900406375.1 Iberis amara
AGTTTTCACTAAAGTGTCTTCTCTTTTAGTAAATAAAGATTAATCCCACGAAATCCCATTTTAAGTTAACTCACTTTTTTTTATATGAAAACTTCCAATTTTTTGTTGTTGAAGATGACATGTAATGTAATAATCTATCAGAACTTAAACGGGGAATAATATGATTTATGTTCTGCCATAAATTTTCACATAATTATTTTTTAAATTGTTATTGAACAAGTTTAACTTTAAACCTTTGGTCTTCATAATATGAGACGACTAGCTTTTGATAATACTCTTTTTTATTTTTTCATAGATATTTTAGATTTTTTTTTTAAATAGATGTTTTAGGTTTTCAATGTAATTTTAGTTACAAGTGGTAAGCTTTAAAACATATTAATTGATAACTTTTGAATTTAGTTGAATATTATTGGTTTAAAATCATAAAAATGTATAATTCTGAAAATGTATTATAATCAATAATATATTAATATGTATAAGAACACTAAAAAATCTTTCAATTTAAAAGAGAGGGAAATCAGTGGCAAATCCACAAGCATATCATCTTTCTCCAAGCATAGCACTAGCGTCTAGGGCTTGAATTCGGGTCGGGTACTGAAACAAAACCTTTTTCAATCGGATTAGCCAACTTCATTTAGATGCCACGTAATTGACACTGATGTTTTAGCTTTGAAGATATAACCGAAAAGGAAACTAAATTTTAAGAAGAGTTGATTGTATCAATATAGATGATGTTAAAAGAAAAAAGATTGTATCGATACAGAGCTTCACAAGTAAACTGTACTTTTGTTGTTGTCAGATACATCATACATGTCCTTAAGATCCACGAGGGTTCATAAAAATGTGCATGAGAGGCATGTGACCACCGTAAACTCAGCGTCTTAGCCTCAACTAATACTCTTTTTCATTTTATTTATCTAATACTCCAACCAGCACTTGCTTATATCGACACTTTGCGAAATTCTACTTGAAAAAACCAAATGGATTTTCTTTTAATATCCAACTTCAAGTTTTTTTTTAACGAGAATAATATTTGAGTTTATATTCATTTCTTAGAACCAAATAGAGAATAAATTTAGATTTATGAATTAGTAAACGAAAAAATAAAATAAAATATTACACCATCCGTTTAGAAATAACTGTTTTTTAAGTTTCATCAAAAAAAAAACTGTTTTTTAAGGTTTCTTCACACAAATTAAGAAACTAATATTTTTCATAAAAATAACAATAAATATTCTAAACTAAACAATTAAAAAAATACTGCAATTATTCTGTTGGTTAGAAAAGTTAAATGCATTAATTTTTTCATTGAAAACCTAAAAAAATAGTTAATTTGAAACAAAAACAAAATTCTAAAAAGACAGTTAAAACCAAATGGAGAAAGTATTGTTTAAACACAAAGATAAAGAATATACTATGGACTAGTGCCGCATCGGATCATGAGAGCTCAAGAAAACTAGATGATTTAATTCCGATCATATAGTATAATTAGTATTACTATTATCTACATAATTAGTTTCATATACTTGAAACTTTTTCCCTGTTGTCGTTTTGTATTGTCAGGAATTTAGTAGTTTTAACCATGTATATATTAGTAATTATTATTAGTATTAATGTATTATCTACATAATCAAATAGAAGAAGCTAACAAAATAGCATTCAAATATGTTTTGCATGGTGTAAAATTTGAAATAACTATTCAACAATATAGTAGAGGGGCCTTGAACATGGAGGTGACACATTAGCAACACTAAGTCACTCCTACCAAAATTTCATCATTATGATCTTATATAGTTGTATAGAATAATTACGATATAGTGTAATTTAAAATAAACTAACTACTCTTGGTAATCACTACGATTAGTGTTATGTAAGTGTCGTGTTTAGTAAGATATATATATACGTATATGTAAATTAAACATACAAATTATCCATTACTACCTTTTGCGGTGGTGAAATATCAGCATGTGAAAAAAATAATAAACAATTTGTAGATCTAAACATTAATTAGTTAATTGATGATAAAGAGATCAAAACATAAACTAAATGACAGAAAAAGTAGATTCATCAAAAAAAAAAAAAAAAAAAAAAAAAAAAAAAATTTTTTTTTTTTNAAAATTCATTTCATGTCATGAGGAATGCAACAAAAGCTTCTAGTAAAAAAAACACAAAGTAAAGGGACTAAAGTAGAGTAAAATGTCATCATTGTAATTTAAGATTAGCAAAGTTTTGATCTAAGAAAGTATCCAAATTTTTGTTGTTGTAAAAATCCCATAAATTATTGGAAATATAAAGAGAAGGGACTTATGAATCAAATAAGCTGTCTGAAATCAGGGCCAACGTTACGGTGGATGAAGTAATCATCAGAGTGAGATGAAACGTTGAAAATCATGGGAGTGTCCGTACCAATACCATGATGGTGATTTATAAACTCGTGGTTGGCCTTCGTCATCTCCTTCTGTCTCCGTAGCTCCATTACTTTACGATGAGAATTTGAATGCTTAGTCAGCACAAACGTCGGACTTGCCGCCGGTCTGTACTCCGGTACCAGACGCCCTGATTTGTACCTCACGCCACAAGCGTTGCAGAGCGTTTTCGGGCCCATTGGGCCTGTTCGCCACTGCGGTGTTTTGTCGGTGGCGCAGTGCAGACACCTCCGTTCTTCTCCACAGCCGGTCTCCGGCGACGTCTCTTTCTTCCGCCGGAGTGGAAACAGTAACAACGGTGGTGATGTCGGCGGAGATGGATGGTAGGTAGAGAGAATGGTTTCGTTGTCATAAACAGGCTCCATGAGAAGTCCACGTGAGGCCCAATTGCAAGCAGCGGTGCGTGAGCGTTTGCTTCTGGCTTTAGCCGGCACAGACACGTCGGCGGTGAAAATAGGACTGGTGCTATTCGGGTTTACGGTCACGGAATCGGACTTTGGGTTGGGTCGGGTCTTGAAACCGGATATTAGCTGAAGCTTGTCTACATCTTCATTAGAGAACGATTCCTCCACAAAATTCGACAGCCACTCCAATTCTGCCAATTCATCAGACTATATACACAACAAAACAAAATTCAATTCAGTTTTTTTTTTTTTTTAATTCATCAGTTACCAAACACAACATATTATTTAATTTTCTTTTAGTAAAAATTCAAGAATGTGACCATAACATATATAGTTAATTTAACATACCGGAACGCAAAGGTCACCGGAGAAGCTAGCACCGTCTTGAACATCACCGTGTAACTTGCCGAGAATTGCGGTGGTGGTGGGGGATGAGGAGTTAGAGGTGTCAGGTACGGCGGCGGTGGCTGTGTTGGAATCAGCAATGGCATCATCGTCATCATCATCATCATCGTTAGAGAAATCGACTAAGAGATCATCGACAGCGAAATGATCAGATGTGGGGAAGAATTCATGAGCTTCTTCTTCCATTAAATCAAAAAGGATTTGACTTTTTTTAGACCCTCGTCGGAGCTCTTAAGAGAGAGAGGGAGAGAGAGACGGAGGAGAGTGATGTGAGTTTAAAAAGGAGTAAAGTTAGAGAAAGTTATGGTTTGTGTAGAAAGAAAGATAAACTTTTCTTTTTATTGCGATTGAAGGGGACAAGAGAGACATCCAAAACGGAAAGTTTGACGAGGACAATGGAGATTTTTTGGGATTTCAATTCATTTTTTTTTTTTTTATACACCTATGAATATTCCTTTTCAAGTTTCCCTCCTTTGTATCTTGTAGTAATTATTAGCCATAATTTGCTTTCATAAATTACCTACAATATATTTAATAATTTTCTATTCCTAAAGTACCATTACTAACTCTTTTGTTTTTTTCTCTAAAAAATCATAAACAATTGGATTTAAGGGATTGAAATTAATTCTTATAGTTGCAAGTGTAGTCTTATTAGTTTTTTATATAATGTGTAGTCTTATTAGTTTAAAGTTTAATTTTTAGAATTTTTGGTTTAGATTTGAAAGTTTAAAGTTTAATTTTAGTATTAGTCTAATATTAGTAAACAATCTCTTAAGATAATTAATAGTAGCTTTTTTTTGAAATTTTTTTTCAAAAAAACATTATGAGAAATTAGTGCATGGTCAAGATAACATTTAAACAAGATTATTTATCTCTTACATGCCAAATAAAGATTGTTTTGCTAAATGACGTCTTTTAGTATTTCTTCTATATATTGAGGGTCATATCAAAGAAAACTAGAAAACGAGGTTAAGAATTTAGAGTCTCTTTAAGACTCTTTTGATATGTTATTAATTTTCTTCTTCTTTTTTTGATCTTTGAAAAGCCATTGTGGTGATATCACTTGTTGTTATCGCAAATGTTGTGTTAGCTCGACGTGTTTCTTTATCAATTCTAGTGTTACATATCTATATCCTATATCTTCCTTAGCCATCATCTATGCTAGCTACTTTCGGTTAGTTTCAAACTTAGGTAGTCCACAACACATACTAACTTGGTGTCGAAACTGTCATGATTTCAATCTCTTTCAGTTTATTCCAAACGCTTCCTCTTAGACCCATCAATAATTATTTGAGATGTTATAAGAATGTGATTCCACGTTGGACACATGTTATTATAATTTGATAACGTTCACTGTTTTTTAATTTGAAAATAGTGAACAACTAATTGAAAGTTGGAAGGATGTAGTAAAAAGGAAAATATAAAGATAAATTTATTATGTAGGTAACTTTTAAGCATTTCAGATTAATATGCTTCACTGGTTAACTAATATAAATTTAGGTTTTCCTAAATGATTTGGAAGCTTGAAATGTTGGAGTGGTCAATTTATTTGATTAAAAAGATTAATTTCGAGAGATTAGACCTTGAGGATTTTTATCTCGCCTACCTAGAATGAAAATGATGTTTTAAAATTGTAGCTTTGATTTTTATGATTGTATATTTCGTTAAACTATTTACTTTTTTTTAATTGAATATGTGTTTTTTTAAATATTTATTAACATAATTTTGAAGTTAAGTGTTTTATTTTATATATATATATATNNATATATATATATATATATATATACATGTATATATTCACCTTTAATGTTTTATTATATATATATATATATATATTTACATATTTAAAATGTTTCATTTATTAAGCTTCTCTTTTTTTTAAAAAAACTTTATTCAGCTTTTTCCTCGAATTTACCGGCTTCTCTCTGGATACTTTTTCTCTAGTTTATGTAGTGAACACTTTCAATTCTTATTTTAAAAATGTAAATACTTATGGAGAGGTAAATGAATGAAAAATTTGCAGGAATAGTAGAGTTTTCTTAATTAGTTAACAAACAGAAAGGTGGAAAATACTTTTGACTTCATTAAGGATTAATAATGAATGAAGCATGTGGAGTTATGGTAAAGTGGTGGGACAACTTTACTAAAGAGTCATAGTATTGCTTCAAATTACAGAAAGTACCCCTCACGTGCATGTGATAGATGATGATCACGCCGTTGAATATCAACATTTATAAGCGTCGACACTCGACGGTAGACACTATCACACTACCAAGCCTTTTTTTGTTTTATGGTAAGTAATCAGAACGATTCTACCTTTTTATTTTTGTCAACCAGATCGATTCTACTTAATTATATGGATATACTTATTTGTATGTAGAACTGCATCCTATCCAAATATTGTCAAGTGAGTGGGCAAACTATTAATTACGATAAATAGTTTGTTACATTCAGCTCGAAGATCGATGAATCGTTGAAGAGTTACAATAATTCTAAATATATCCAATGAGGACTGGGTAGGAACATATCCGGGATTGCCATAATGTTTTAGTAGATCAAAAATTTATCTCTTACTTTTAGGAGAGAAATTTTTTACTATAGTTAAAAGATAAATTTTAGAAAAAGTTATCTTTGAAACCTTATCACAAGGAGGAAAAGAAATCTTCCTAAACTATATTGCTTTCGCGGTGTCTGTGTATGCAGTGCCGTGTTTTCGGCTCCCAAAAGCTATTTTTTGAAAAATGGCAAGTGCTATGACAACCTTTTCATGGAATTCAGATAAACATAAGAGAAAAAATACACTGGGTGAATTAGGAATCTCTTTGTTTACCAAAGGACCTTGGAGATTTTGGCTTTAAGGATCTTGAATGTTTTAATCAAGCCATGTTAGCAAAGCAAGCATGGAGATTGCTTCATTGTTCCCATTGTTGATGTGCAAGGTTCTTAAAAAGTAGGTATTTTTTTGGAATGTCCCTTTTTTCCAAGCTGGCATTGGTGCGATACCTTCATTTTTTGGGCGTAATTTAATATTTCGCCCAGAGCTTCTGATTAAAAGACTTCAATAACGAATAGGAGACAACAATTCTATTAGAGTATGGTTAGATGCATGGTTAGACGCAGACAAACTGAGACCACCACTAATGAAAAACCCAATCATGGATATTGATTTGTGGGTCAAGGACTTAATGAATGATCAAACTAAAACTTGGGACATAGGCAAGATGGAGACCCTTTTCTATCCGGAGGATATCAAGGTTATCTTGTTCATCTATCCTGTAGTTAAGTATCCAAATTTTTGGACTTGAAAATTTTCAGTGAGTAAAAATTATGAAGTTGGTCAAAATATAAATTAGCTTCGGGCATCAAATTGAAGGAGATAGTAAAGGAGGCGGCCTCCCTCCCCATATTAAACTTCATTGAAAAAACAATACTTCTCTAACATCAAACAAACTCAGGGTGAAAAGTGTCGTTTCGGATAATCGGTTTGCTTCTTATGTGGCATTGGGCCAGCCTCCTTGGATGTCTGAGTTTTTTTTGTATTGAGAACGATTCTTTCTCTGACTCAATAGGTCTCGTGGGTTTCGTAATGTTTCGGCTAGATTTTTTGTATTACTTATGTCTCTCATTTCTAGCTTTTGTATCCTTAGTGATTAAAAGTGTTAAGCTTCTGGAGTGTTGTTTTTGATCTACTTAGTGTGGAAAAGATCTTATTGTAATCCTTATATTTCAGTGCTATTTTCATAGACAAAAAATTATATGGATATACATTTTTATAAAACATCTTCATAAATTATGATTTTATAAACTAATAAAGGAAAAAATGTCAATAAAAGAAAATAAACAAGCCATGTGTCGTCTTTGCGTTATGAGTCTTTTTTTTTGTCGACAATTTATATTGTATTAGTTCAAAGAAACAAACTCACAAGGAGTACATGATAATCCCACCAAGGGGAAACTAGAACCCATAAAGGGTAAACTGATCTCTAAAGAGAGATGAACTAACACTCCTAGACGGAGTAGAACAAGTCCCAAACCGGGAGTACAACGTCGACAATGGCTATACCATTGAGACGGGAACATGCCCCTTATATCTCATTGTATCGGTACAAAACCGAATCGGGAATTCATCGGTGGACGTGTACCCCCGTGAGATTGCTCTTTGAGATCTAAAACAAGACAATTGACGACATAATAAACAGCAAAATAACAACTAAACTTAACAAAAACACAACAACCTAAACATGCGATATGAACAAAAAGAAAATATGGGCCAAACAAAATTGAAATGGGCTGCACCCAAAAGAGTAATTGACCCATTTCCAGGCCCATATGGCAGTTGGTCTCCCTAAACGCAAGATCAAACTTCTCGCCGCCGTCATCGAAGGTAAAGCCGCCGGAAAGAAGAGGAGTTGGATCAGGGACCACCGAGACTGCGATTATTCCGGGTTGACGGAGGAGAAGGACAAAATTCCTAATTTTCGACGAGAACCCGCCGCCGCCAAAAGAGACCTCCCTGCCTGAATCAAACGCGCCGGAACTAAGCTTCGAAACCTGACCACCACAATCTGAAACACTGAGCCACCACGCAGAACTCCGAATCCGAACTCTACCTTGCCGGAAAACACCGAACCAAGCGACACTCAACCAGTTACGACCGGAACCACCACAAATGAAGGTCAGCCGAGACATGCAGAGAGCCAAGGAAACGAGTGTTAGACGCCTTGAGATAGATCGGAACCACCATAGAAGAACCGACATCCAAGGAAAGGCATAGGCCGATCGGGAATCTAGAGTGCCATGCATGGCAAAGAACCGAGCATCGTAGTCGGCGATGTGAAGGAGGTAACTAAAGCTGAGAGCCACCGTGTGAGATCGTGGCAGTAAAAGAGGAGAAAGAAACCAAAAGAAAAAAAGAAAAGGAAAAGAAATAGAGGCGGCCGACGCCGGCGAGAAGCCGGTCACCGGCGCTAACGAGCACAACGAGAAGACTTTCAAAGCAGTGAGAAGAGAAATCTAGAGAGAGAGAGAGAAGGAACGTTGCGTCTTTGTGTTATGAGTCTGACATTAATAGAATTAATAGACGAGTTAAAAGTTGGAAAAATAAGAACGTACAACTGAAATTTCTGCGAATTATGAAGTGAAAATCGGTCATTCTGTTATATTAGCAACATCCTCAATTAGCTATCCATATATATATATATATATCATGGATAATTCAGGGGACACTCGACTAATACCACCAATATGTAAATTCATGGACACATGCATATCATGTGAAACATGTGAGATAAGTCTATGGGTCTAAATGGTTTGCATTTTAGAGGAAAAAAATAAGAGGAAAATTTGTGTTTCATGATATTTCTCTAGAATTTAATCATTTGTTAGATTTTTAAAGAAACATGATTTCTTCTAGGTGTATTGGAATTATGTGGAAAATGCTCAATTCCACCAAAAAATTTTCCTCTTCAAATTAGTAGAAGAACATAACTGCCACAATTTCTCTAAATTTTATTCCTCTATCTTTTTCTGTACAATTCTACTAATTATTATTTTTGTGCAAACATTTGCACCCTATAGCTTATTAACTCAGAAGCATCACTCCAAGTTTCGAGTGGGAATCAAGTCCGGCTACATGAATACATGCATAGTGCGACATTTACGACTAGTTTGCGACTGATACAGTTTGTCGCAATATGTTACATATCTGTTGTAAATTTTGAGATGGAAAATAAGTAAGACAATTCGTCAAAAATATGCAGTCGCAAAAATTAATCAAAATGTCCTTAATTTGTGTCATTATTGCGACTAAACATTAACGTCGCAAACATCAAACACTGCAACTAGGCCTGGGCATAATAAACCAAAACCAAAAATCCAAACCGAAACCAAACCGGAAAATCGAATCCGAAACCGAACCGGTCATAGGGAGAAACCCGAATGGGTTTTTATTTTTACAATTTTTGGTTTTTGCAAAAAATCGAACTGAACTGAATTAAACCAAAATAAAAAATTAACTCTAAATCTCTATTTTAAGAGGTTGTGGAAACTTAAGTTTATGTTACATGTTTACAGGTTTTTTTGGTTTACATGTGTTTTCGGATTTTTTTCGGATTTTTCCATATTTTTCGGGGTTTTTTTTCGGATTTTTTGATTTTTCGGATACAAAATGGATTATATAAAAAATCCTAAAACCGAACCGAAACCGAATTTTGAAAAACCGAACCGATCCGATTTTGATTAAAAACCCGAACGGTTTTTATATTTCCAATTTCGGTTAACCGAAAACCGAAAAAACCGATCCGAAATCCGAATGCCCAGGCCTAACTGCAACGGTATTTCCACTGATGTTTTTGCGATATATTTTTATTTGATTTTGATGCTCAATCACAAAAATTGCAAATATTTTAATTTTCTTAGAAAATGTAATCTAAAGTAGTTGTCCAAAATTTGCTCTTGATTTGTGATGGGCATCGCAAATCCATCACAACACTATCACATGTTTTTAGCATCTAGAGATTAGGGATACAAGATTTGCGAATGATTTTTGATAGTCATAATACTACCAAAAAATTGTGAAGAAAGCACTGATGACAATCAAACTAACTAGATTTGTGTATGTGCTTTCGTTCAAAGACATCAAATTGATGTATACAATGTGGACAGGATAATCTTCCATTCGCATGCCATCCTATAGCATTCTGCATGTTGGGAAGTTGCTAATGGACTGCACGCATATTAAAATTTTGTTGATGAGAGTAATCAAACATCCGAGCACATATCTACCAAAAATATTTTAGCTCATGGAGCATAGGCTGAAAAAAATCATTAAGAGATCGTTTAGGATGTTTAGGGCTAGGCACTAGAATACTCATAAAAAAAAATTTCCTTTGTACGCACATGTCCAGAGGAAGATTGTAGGATGTTAATATGACTGACCATAAAAAAATATTGTATGCCATACATATTGAATGGACTAAATTCATCAGTTTATAAGCCAAGATACAAATGATTTAGTCGCAAATTAACTGTTGATTTCATTTAAAATGTGTTTAGGAATTATGTGTTTGTAGCAAAATCATTATAGAGTAATTCTGTCGCAAAATTGAGTTTGATTTGCGATGAATTACAAGTCTATAGTAAAATTGTTNTTCAATTTTTTTTGTTGACATATTTGCTTAACTCTTTCTGTCAAAAATTTACCAAGAATTTACGACTGATTTAACAGTTCGTAGAATAACTCGCAAATAAGTTGCAAAATTATGATTGATTTGCTATAATATTTTTCACAAAATTACGATTGATTTGTGATATATTTAGTAAACATAGTATATATATATATGTATATTAAACATAGTATATATATATATATATATATATATATATATA
>OVAV01002063.1:0-11307 GCA_900406375.1 Iberis amara
AAAGTGAATAAAGTTTTGTGTTAAAGAATTGATCTATCTCCGTTTTTCACCAAACATCGTTTCTTAGGTTGAACTTTGTTTTTCCTCTGCTTTTCCTTCTCCAGAACTCTTCTTCAAGTTTGTATGCTTTTAGTAAATCTGATTTGATCTGTCCTACATAAGCATAGTTTATAAATTGACTTTCCAGTGCTTGGTTGAGTAATTGCTGGAGATTCTGATTATGCTTCCACTAAGATAATCCTTTTCGAGAACAATGCAGTGCCTGTGAGAAATCGGATGGTGGGACATGTATGCAATTGTCATTCCACATTTTGGCTGCTTCCTGCTTAATAGAGGGGATCTCCTTCCATCTGTTTTGATAACGAAATATTTTAGCACCAAATGAAGAATCATGTCCAGTATAGATCAATAAAGGACGGTAGAGAAATAGTTTTTGAGGTAGATCATTGGAATCCCTCCAGAGATCATGTAGAGACGGGGTTTAACCTATGGTCATGTTTGGCATAACGATGCAATGATGGCTAATTGAACCATGTAAGTCTCTTTGACTTTTGTTATATATGAGGGTGATGACGAATGGCTAGAGAGGAGTGATTGTGTTATAACATTGTTATGTTTTTCATGGATTTGATTGTTGTATTTTCTTGTTGTGTGTATAGAGTTCTTTTTTGTTTGTGTTGGCAGTCATTATTTATGCTAGAAGCATCTTAACTCACGAAGCAAAGTAGTTGCTCATTAGTGCTTCTATTTTGCAAGTACCTTTTAGTGGAAAACTACTCTGGATGAAAGGAATTTATGTTGGTTGTGCAGAATTCTTGTCTTTTGTAAAAAAAGTATATGATTTATTAGTTATCATATTGTTTTGAACATTAAACTCCCAGCTATAACAAAAAATCATTTGTAGCACTTTAACTCAATAAAAATAAAAATTCTTAGAAATCTTGGGTCTAGTGTTGGGGTTAAAAACAGTACACTCGGAATCAACGTCCGATAAGTTCGAAAATATCCAAGCAATTCCAATCAATGGAACAAACAAACTGAATTCAGGATACTTCCGAAAGACCATAGAGGATATGCTTCAGAAGAGTCAAACAACAATCACAGAACCGCTACGCAATTGTCTCTGCATTCTTTTTGTCCTTAGTCGAGAAGGTTTTTCCCACCGGATTTTCCTATCACTAAGGTTTTGACGAGGCAAGACAATCCACTTACGTCTATTATCAGAATCAAGACAAACATAATCTACATCAATATCCGATGGATACCAAACACCTCGACAAATACATTTACGAACAAAAGATAACGTATACGCTGAACAATAGACGTTGGCGAGCTGAGCAACGAATGTTCACCTCACCAACTGGAGAGCTGACTTCGTCACCAATCTCTCGTCTCTCGTTTCGTACCATTCCATGCTTCCTTTGAAATTCTGCAATTGAAATCGTAAAACTCACGTAAGTCCCAAAATAGTCGTATAAATGGTTCCAGTTATCTCGAATACCGAGATCATCTTAGCTATACGATTGTTCCCTACAACTTGCGGAAGAATCTCGAAATCTTCTCGTATGAAGTTAATCGTATAAAACGATAATGGTTTGTCGAAACGCCAAGGATTATCCTAGCTATACGATTAAAATCGTCATTCTTCGGAACGGTCATAAGGACGCACTCGTATATACCGATCGTATAAAACGATAAACGACTAACTTAAACATCAATGTTATCTCACTCGTACGATCGGCATAATCTTTCCGCAAAATCTCGATCGTATCATCGTACAAAAGCTTGGTTCTCCGATGAGAACCGTAAAAATCGTCTAAAACGTAAAATGGCCCAACAAGGCCTAAAGCATGGTAACAACCCACTTACGACTCTAACCAAGAATCGAGCCCAAGCATGATGGCGGTCGAAGCTTGTCCTGTAAGCCATGAAGAAAATGAAAGAAACAAAAAAAAGGAAGATTTCCGCAGGAGAATAAATCGGAAAAGGAAGATTTCCACGGAAGATCGGAAGACGGAAAAGGAAGATGGATTGGCTTTGGAGCCTATATAAGAGAGAGACGAAGAGAAAAAGCAGGGACACGTTCAACTCTCCGCACCAAAATACTTAGAGAATTAGGGTTATTTTTCGTCTTAGGTTATTCGTACTACGGATTAAACCAATAGCTCAAGGAGTGAAGGCTTATCATCTGTTGAAACATTCATACAAATTCGGAATAAGACTTCTATTTTGCTCTCTTTCGTATTTTTTAATTTTCATACTTTTGTCATTATTTATCGTGTTTAGATCTCATAACCATTTGACTCATAAAAATCCGGGATCTCTGGGAAAATCGAGTTTACTTGATAATCCCTAACTAACTGAAATCGGACTGTGCGAATTTTGGTTCCCACAGTTTGCCGCTGGAAAGAGGGGGCAAACGATTTCTTTTATGTCAAACCACAGATCGTTCACAAAAAGGTATGTCTTATTTAACAAGCAAATCTGTCATCTCTTTCAAGGACAGAGCAACGACCGCTTAAGCTGATATCGAGGTTGCAAGGGTGTTAATCAACACCTGATGCTCGGCAAATATTATCTTCATAAACACCCTCGAAAGAATGAAAATCGAGCTCACTGAGATGTTAGAGAATCCTATCCCGCTAGTGGGGTTCTTGGGAGACACCACACTGTCCCTCGGCTCGATTAACCTCACGGTTAAAGCTAGGAGCATAACGAAAAACGTAGAGCTTCTAATCATAGACCGCCCCGCTTCTTACAACGTAATCATGGGCGTCCCATTGTTGAACTCTATGCAAGCGGTAGCCTCCACGTACCACTATTGTCTCAAATTCCCAACTCCTTTCAAAATCGAATCGAACCAAGGAAATAAGAGAATATCGCAGGTATGCATTCCCGCTGAACTAAAATGGAAGAACGCAACGGCAAAAACCCTCATCGAGAATAAAGGACAAAAAGGCTCTGTCGAAAACGCCCCAAAACAAGATCAAACGGAGATCTTCTGGTTATTACGGAATGCCGAGACTTTAGAGGGGAAGCGCGAACCAACCTGCGAACCCGTCATCTCAGTATGCTTAGATGAAGAACTCCCCGAGCGTTCTGTTGAGATCGCCGCTAACCTCTGCGATCCCATAAAAACGCAACTCATAGCTTGCTTAAAAAATAACCTCCATGCGTTCGCTTGGACCGCAAAAGACATGCCATGGATCGATATCAACGTAACCTGCCACGAACTTAACGTCGACCCAACCTTTAAACCCGTTAAACAGAAAAGGGAAAGATTGGGCCAGAGCGCGACACCACGGTCAACGACGAGGTTGAAAAACTCCTCAAAGTTAGATATATAGCAAAGGTCAGATACCCCGACTAGCTCGCTAATCTCGTCGTGGGTAAAAAGAAAAACGGAAAATAGCGGGTCTGCATCGATTTTACCGACCTCAATAAGACGTGTCTGAAAGATTGTTTCACGATATCGCACATTGACCGTCTAGTGGAAGCCACGACAGAGAACAAACTCTTGTCGTTCATGGATGCCTTCTCAGGGTACAATAAGATCATAATGAGTTCCGATGATCGTGAGAAAACCGCCTTCATCACCGATCGCGGTACTTACTGCTACAAAGTAATGCCCTTCGGCCTGAAAAATGCCGGTGCGACTTATCAGCAACTTGTCAATCGAATGTTCTCCGAAGAGCTCGGAAAGACTATGGAAGTGTACATCGATGATATGCTCGTAAAGTCCCTCAAAGAAAAAAATCACGTCACCGACTTGCAGAGATGCTTGGAGAAATTAATCCGTCATAATACGATACTTAACCCGGAAAAATGAAGATTTGTCGTAGCATCGGGGGAGTTCCTCGGATATCTCGTCACATACTGAGGGGTCGAAGCTAACCCGAAACAGATCAACGCGTTAATCAAAATGGCTTCTCCAAAAAACAAGCGAGAATACAGAGGCTGACTGGAAGGATCGCCGCGCTCAATCGCTTCATCTCACGATCAACAGACAAATGCCTCCCATTCTATGATACTGTGAAAGGAAATAAAAAAATTCCAGTGGTCAGATCAATGCAAGAAAACCTTTCAGCAGTTGAAGCAATACATGACCTCACCTCCGGTTCTCGTAAAACCAGTCGTTGGAGAACCCGTGTATATATACATCAAAGTATCGACAACAGCCGTAAGCAGTGTCCTTATCAGAGAAGAACGCGGCGAGCAAAAACCAATTTGTGTCGTCGTAATGTCAGCACGTAAACTATGGTCGTATTTCCAGTCACATACGATCGTAGTCCTCACCTCATTCACATTATGAACAATCTTGTACAGCCCTAGTTAATCGGGTAGATCAGCGAAATGGGAAATCGAGTTAAGCGAATACGACGTCGTATTTCGGGCAAAGACTTCTGAGAAGTCGCAGGTCCTTGCTAACTTTCTGGTAGAACTCCCCACGGAAAGCATGACTAACCAGGAACCGAACTCAGTCTGGACCCTCCACGTTGACAGATCTTCATCCAAACAGGGTTCAGGAATCGGAATTCGACTCACGTCACCAACCAGAGAAATACTATAATAATCGTTCCGACTAATGTGCCACATGTCGAATAACGAAGCCAGATACGAGGCGCTTATCGCCGTATTACGATTAACCCATTGACTAAGAATAAGAAATATCCACGCTTACTGGGATTCATAATTCGTCGCGAGCAAGTTTAGCAGTGAATACGATGCCAGAGACGAGAGGATGGAATCGTACCTAAAACTCGACCAAGACCTTTCCCAGGGCTTTAACCAGTTTTCCCTCACGCGAATCCCTCGTTCAGATAACGTGATGGTCGATGCCTTGGCAGCTCTAGCTGCAAGCTCCGACGCAGGTCTCAAACGAGTCATGCCTGTTGAGTTCATCGAACATCCAAGCATTGGTCCCCCGATTATCCTAAATTTGATCCAATCGCCGGACGAAGACATCCACGAAACAGATCAAACCGAAGAGAGTCTGGAATAATCTGGATACCGATGCGACAAACCTTGGCTGCAGGAGATTTGAGCTTACATAATCGAAGGTCTCCTCCTTGTAGAGAAATGGGCCGCTCGAAAAGTCAAGATTCACGCCGCGCGATATGCCGTAGTGGACGGAGAAATTTACAAACGAAGTTATTCTGGGCATCTCATGACATGCGTAGAAGGACACAGATCGCGTAAAATCATTGAAGAGATCCGCTCTGGTTCCTGCGATTCATTATGGCGGAAGATCCCTCGCAATCAAAATAAAATGTCACGACTATTATTGGCCAACCATGGCTAAGGGTTGCCAAAAGTTTTCTCGCAAGTGCGAAAAATGCCAAAGGCATGCACCACCAATTCACCAACCCGCAGAATTCCTCTCTTATATTTCGGCGCCATATCCGTTCATGCGATGGGCAATGGATATTGTCGGACCCATGCAGAAGTCTTAACAGAAACGCTTCCAGGTAGTCTTAACGGACTTCTTTTCGAAATGGGTCGAAGCCGATTCATACAACATCATCAAGGACGCTGAAGTCGAATCAAGCTGCTCGCAAAACAAGAAGAAGAAAACAATCTAATGCTACTAGAAAATCTTGACCTCGTAAACGAGCGTCGAGATCACGCACTCGTATGAATCCAAAATTACCAACAAGCAGCCGCAAAATACTATAACTTAAACGTACGAAGTCGCAGGTTCAAGGAAGGCAACCTAGTTCTACCCAAAGTCTTGCAAAACACTACAAAATGAAACACAGGAAAACAAGGGGCTAACTAGGAAGGACCATACAAAGTTATGAAGGTAGTCCGACCAAGCGCATATGAATTCGCTACGACACAGAACGACATGATTCCAGGAACTTGGAACGCGATACACATCAAAAATTACTATCACTAAGCACTGACACCGTAACAAACTGAACTACGAGACGGCTTGATCCCTGAAACGGGTACATAGGCAATTTTTCGCGAGAAAAGTTCAGCTGTCCCTCTTCTCAAAAAGAGGGGGGAGCGGGTACGTATACGTATACTCGTATACTCCCATATTTCAAAATATTCGCATTCATATATTTGAAATTTTTGAAAATTTTCCGAAATAAGAAAAACACATTATGATTTAACAATTTTTCGCAACTTCTTCTGATCCAATCTCACTTAAAAATGCCTAAGTAACAAACAAAAATCATCGTATAACCCGGAAACGGAAATCATGCGGACACTTCTCCCAACAAAACTCAAACACTCTCTTTGTTCACCGGGACAAGCATGCCCCTCGACGAATCGCAGAAACGTTTCTTGAACACACTTTAAAGCAAAACCTTCGAACGGAAAAGAACTTTCGGAAAAAAGCGAGACGTCGTAGACTTCCAAAAACAAACTTCCAAATTTCGTACGAATATAGTCTACACAGACTCCAAAACTAAAAACAAGCAAACACTTGCTCTTGTATCGAACCCGTTGATGGGCCCCGACGGAAAAAATAGTCACCTAACCTTTCGTAAGATCGGTTATCACACATCCGACACAAGGATAAACAACGCTATAAAAACCAAAATTTTGGTCAGCACTTCCGAACGACTTAAAAATTGTCTTCGGAGAGATGCTCGGTTCCCGATCGATGCGAGTCTATCATATATTCCAATATCAAAACAAAATCAGGTCAAAATCGTAAATGGGATATGTAAGTCGGGATAGTCACCGCACCGCCTAAAACCGAGAGTAAACCTAGGTTGCCCTAAACCCAATATATTGGTCTCCAACATCTCTAGACATAGTATCAAAAACTGATATGAGATCCCTAAACTTGTCTCTTCGCTTACATCCGCAAATTTACAAAGCCCGAAAACTAGATTTTCGGAAACACTCGCATCCGAAACGAATAAGCGGACGTAGCGACCATCGGAGAACAACATACGAACTGACTACTCATATCCATAACTCCAACTTGATAACTCTAGCATAACATGCAAATACGATTCATTGATAGAAATCCGCAGAGCGGCAAAGAAAACCCAAAACAAACACATTCATATACTTAAAATTTAAAACTTCCTAAACAGGACAAAAACTTCATTCATTATTCAGGACGAGGACCTCGTCCTCATCCGCTTCACCATCAGAACCCGCCGTCGCACTGTTTTCCCTAGCATCACCCGCCTCGCGGGGCTTGACATCCTCACAACCATGTTCTGCTAGACCATCAACGGACTGCGGAAGAATAGAGTCAGCAACTCCTAGTTTGACTCCAACTACCGGGACTGCGCGACTCGACGAACCACTCGCAACCTGCACTTGACGTTGCAGATGACGCAGCTCCTTCCCCTTAGCGTTCCTGACTTTCTTCTCCTTGAACAGAGAGCTCAATGTCTTCTCGGGATCTCTTTTGAGCCTGCTAACCTGGGCCTAGAGTTGAGACACCTCTGAGACACTAGCTCCCTTAACTACTCCCAGCTTCGCCTCCAACTGTGACGATTTCTCCTCCAACTTAGGAAGCCTCTCTATAAGTCTCTCAAACTCCAATACGTAGTCACTGAATATCCCCTCAATCAAAAACACAAGTTGCACAAAAGCAAAGAAGGATGAGAAAATGAAAAACGCGGTAACAGAAATTCGGGCGCGAACCTTGGTCTGATGCCGCGACATCGAACTCAAGACAAAAACTCTCGGCGCCGAAGGACCAGCCTCACCCCCTTTCGGGATCAAGACAAGATCTCTCATGTCCCCTAGATGCAACAACAGGGGCAACTCCAGCAGTTGGTAGTCCCAGAACAATGTCCCGTTCGACGGGAGGAGGAGGAGGCATTGAATCGCCCCCATGCTCGGAACCTTCGACAGGGACTGGAGTCGTCGAAGAACCCGTTGGGTGAAACTTCCCACGATCCGGATTGGCCAGAGAATAGGGCGTTGGCTCGGGTACGACGACCAACGTTACGACCGGTGTTAAGGATCCCGTTGGAGCAACGGAGGAAGGGCATTCCGCCTCAACTTCATGACGCGCCATCTTTCCTGGAAAGCAAGAAACCCCGCCACGTGAACTGAAATTGCTTCGCGAATCGGAGAGTCGTGAGGAACTTCTTCGAGAGCACTACCCTCGGTGGTGCTACTGTCTTTCTGAGGAGAAATTATCTTAGCAAAAGCTCTCAAGGTTGAACTTTGAAAGAAATGGGAATGGATGGAAGTGAAGGTTAAATCCATTACTTATAGAGAAAAATTTTCTACAATAAAATAATCATTAAAAAACTAAGACTAGTTTGCAGAAACTTCTCGACCGTGGATTCTGATTAAAACATACATCACTCGCTCGCAACATTTAAACCCGAACCTTGCAAGCTGGGGGCTAACTGTTGGGGTTAAAAACAGTAAACTCAGAATCAACGTCCCAGAAGTTCGAAAAAATCCAAGCAATTCCGATCAACAGAACAAACAAACTGAATTCGCGATACTTCCGAAAGACCATAGACGATACGCTTCGGAAGAGTCAAACAACAATCATAGAATTGCTAAGCGATTGTCTCTACACTCTTTTGTTCTTCGTCGAGAAGGTTTTTTCCCACCGGGTCTAGTATCGGAATCGAGACAAACATAATCGGCATGAATATCCAAAGGATACCAAACACCTCGACAGATATATTTACGGCCAAGCGATAACACATACGCTGAATAACGGATGTGCAACTTGCCAGTTGGCGAGCTGAACCTCTCAAGTTCAGTTAACGAGCTGAGCAACGAATGTTCACCTCGCCAGTTGGCGAGTTGACTTCGTCACGAATCTCTCATCTCTCGATTCGTACCATTCCACGCTTCCGTTGAAATTCTGCAATTGAAATCATAAAACTCGCATAATTCCCGAAATAGTCGTATAAATGGTTCCGGTTATCCCCAAAACCGACATCATCTTAGCTATATGATTGTTCCCAACGACTTGCGGAAGAATCGCGAAATTTTCTCCTATGGAGTTAATCGTATAAAATGATAATGGTTTACCAAAACGCCAAGGATTATCTTAACTATACGATTAAAATCGTCATTCTCGGAATGGTCATAAAGACGCACTCGAATTTACCGATCATATAAAACGATAAACAAATAAATTAAACGTCAATTTTATCTCACTTGTACGATCGACATAATCTTTCCACAAAATCTCGATCGAATCATCGTACGAAAGCTTGGTTCTCCAATGAGAACCCTAAAAATCGCCCAAACCGTAAAACAACCCAACAAGGCCTAAAACATGGTAACAACCCACTTACGACTCTAATCGAGAATCGAGCCTAAGCATGATGGCGGTCGAAACTTGTCTTGCAAGCCGTGAAGAAAATGGAAGAAACCAGAAAAGGAAGATTTCCGCAGAAGAATAAATCCGAAAAGGAAGATTTCCACGAAAGATCGGAAGACGAAAAAGGAAGATGGATTGGTTTTGGAGCCTATACAAGAGAGACGAAGAGAAAGAGCAGGGACACGTTCAACTCTCCTCACAAAAATACTTAGAGCATTAGGGTTATTTTCCGATTTTATTAGTGAGCTGCGACTCAACTAGCTTATCAGTCTTAGGTTATTCGTACTACGGATTCCGCCAATAGCTCACGGAGCCAAGGCTTATCATTTGTTGAAACGCTCATACAAATTCGGAATAAGACTTCTATTTTGCTCTCTTTCCTATTCTTTAATTTTCATACTTTTGTCATTATTTATCGTATTCTGATCTCATAATCGTTTGACTCACGGAAATCCGGGATCTCTGGGAAAATCGAGTTTACTTGATAATCTCTAACTAACGGAAATCGGACAATGCGAATTTCGGTTCTCACATCTAGTATGATGCTAGCCTAGGCAAGGTTAATTGGTTGAAACATCTTGGACAAAGACTAAGGGAACAATGTTCGGTGCTGCACGGCCTTGAAGAACGAACTCTTCCTGGAATCCAAGCTTGGCCGGCTACGAACATCAAAGTATTACTTTGGGGACTTGTAGGGACGTTCCTCCGTCTTAAGTCTGTTCGAGAAGTGTTGTAGAAGAAGCCAAATGTAAGTGTTGATCTACACAAAATTTGTTTCCTATCTTAAACATGATTTTAACTGAAATCGAACCAATAATTTAATAAAGAAATTCTAGTAAGTATGTCATTTTATTGACGAGTTAGCGCAGATGCAAGCAAATAGTCTTTACATTATGTCTACAAAACTTTTCTTCAATCTTTTTAAAGATAAAGAGACATTTGACCAAAGAAACAAAATGTGATGGTTATTTTATTTTTACGGATGTTTCCAATCGAGAAAATCTTCAGAAGTTTCAATTCATTCAATTGCAATTTGTATGTGTATTTTTTTTTTTTTTTTGGTAATTTGTAAATATCATTAGAAATGAAAAGAGTTTAGACCCTGTACAACTCCCTTAGCCCCAAAAAAAGAAAAACCAACCAAAGGAGTAACTACGTGCAATTAGTTCGTAACTGCTTGCTAATAGAGCCAATTTTTCATCAGATCTACAAAAGATTTCCTCTGTCTTCTTGCCGTGATCGAATTCCGAACTTCTCTATCAATCAGACGGAAAATAACGGAAGAGGGGATGAAGATATTGTTGAGAATGACATTATATCGCTGTTTCCATGTATGAAACAACACCGCTTGGAAAACTAGCTTCCTTAAGGTTGCTGGAGCAGTCCGAGTACTATGCGATGCCCATGTAATTAGGCTCGACCAAGAGTGAAAACTTCTACCTTCTGTGCGCAACCGCGTTATAACCGAACGCCATATCTCCACTGTGAATCTACAATGGAGGAAAAGGTGATCCCTGGACTCATCATAAATCATTACAAAGAACACAAGCAAGTGGTACATTTGAACCCCAAGACCGAAGCCGATCACGTGTGGGTAGCCTTCCAAGATTTGCTATCCACGATGTGAAGGCATTACGCGGCGTGTTTCCTTTAAACCAAATAACATTTTCCCAATGAACTTGGGGTGCTCGTGGTCTCAAACACTCCCAAGCATCAGAAGATGAATAGATTCGGCTACGCGAGAATTCAGAGGCCCAAAAAACCACGTCTTCAGCGTCACTGAGGCTTGGTAAAGGAATAGAGGCAAGGTGAATTTGTAAAGCTAAAGTTGCGTCCGACCTAAGGTTAGCTAAAAGCCAGCCTTGGTGGTTGCAAGTTTCTGAAACCAAAGCACTTTCATCAATTCTCAACATGGCAGGCCATAAGTGACCAATAAACTCCAACAATCTTCCAAAAGGGGACCAATAGTCCCACCAAAATCTTGTCGTTGCTCCATTCCCAATATCATGTCTAATGAATCTTTGCGC
>OVAV01002064.1:0-11849 GCA_900406375.1 Iberis amara
GTTTTCATGGAAATATTATGTTTAATACGAGTTTTACAAAGAAAGTAAGGTTATGGTAACAAGGATGACATACTGTCTCGTAAGTGCGGGAGACGGGTGTTATACTTACGAGAGAGAGAGAGAGGAGTCAAGAGTATTATGTGAGAGATTTTTTTGTGTGGAAAAAGTATGTCGATGAATGAAAGGAAGTTGAAATAAATAGAGGAGCCGAGCTTGGAGCGCAAGCGAAGAGGTTGAAGATCGGAAAAAAATCTGGGAACAGTTACGGACTCGGTCAAACTCGCAAGCTGGAGAGAAATAACATCGAACCGAAATTAATTTCGGTTTTGGTTCTGGCCCGGTTGAATTTAAAAAATTTGAACTGACGACAGATTATAATTTGGGCCAAAAAATCCATTGAAATTTTCTCCAAAAAGAATACATCTTGATGGGTTTGGGTTGGGACATACCCAAAAATCCAACGACTCGCGTGCGCTCATGTGGGTGGCCCATCTTTCCAATACACCATAGTGTACTCAACCCAAATAAACATAAGCATGCATTTTTCAATATATATACTTGTGAAAAAAAGTTTTCCCAAGCAATGTGGGATAAAAACACTTGTTAAACTTAGTCAACACTAACATTGTTGTGTTTATGCATGTTTAAGTTGCTCTCTTTATACCTCCATTTTTCATTCATATTATACTCAAATTTGATAAGTTAATATTCCATTTTATAGTGCTCGTTGCAAGGATTTCGATGCATTCATAATCCGATCATTTTGGTGAATGTCTTCATCGGAAAACTTGCCGAAATATTAGACAATATTACTTTGTTCAAATTTAAGTTCATACCTTAATAACCGGGGGAATACATACAAATTGGTTCGATTAATAAACCGAATAAGCAAATGAAACGTGAAAAAGGTTCCTATTTGATAACTTAACCGGGAAAGCACTAAACCGGGATCGAGAAAGAGGTGTACGTCCACCAGCTTAACAAAATGATGTGACCATAAGAAAATGACATAACGAAGTTTTTTTAAAGAAAAAAAGATAAAACCAAAAAAGCAATCACTCTCACTCTCTCTCTCTTCTGTTATCTCTTTTCCTCTTCTACAATGAGTGAGCCGAATCGGGTACCAGAATCCGTTACTAGACCCGTCGGAGGCACCGAGTACAGCTGGTGCAGAGCAATCACCGGTGGCACCGGAATCGCCGTCATAGCTCTCTTACTTTCCCGAACCCCTACACTCCAAAATCTCCAAAACACTCTCGACAAACACCAGATTTACCATCCTATCCTCCGTTCCAACTTCCGTTTCGACTCATCCTCCGACTCCTTCTCCTTCGTAACGCCCGCCAATTCTCGAGTCGAGATCCAGCCCTTCGATTCCGTATCAACGGCTCAGATCATTCGGGATAGCGACGATCCATGCGCCGAACCGTACAGGATCATCCTAGAACATGAGATGAACAAGAACACGTGGATTGATCCACACAGTTGGCCTAACGGTGAGTCCGGCGTGTTCTTCGTCAGCCTTTACAATCTGAGCGACGGCGAAGAAAGGATACTGACCTTTCGTCTGCACACTGGAGCGTGTGATCGGACTTCGGCGGTTACTCTTCTGAAGGAATTTATGAATGAGACAGCGGCGGCCGATGGATGTGGCAAAGATCCCGGAGCAGTGGCTAAGTCGGCTGAGCTAGGTCAGGCGATAGAGGAGCTGATTCCGAGTGGGAAAGGGAATAAACCGTTCTGGGCGCGTGGGATCGACGTGCTTGGTTACTCGTTGAATGCTTTCCGGTTTACGAATTTGAGTTTCGTGGACGCAGAGGATCCGAATCGGAGGTCGCAGCTGGTGAGGCTGAAACTGGAAAGAGATCAGACTCTCAAACTTGTGGCTGTAAGTAACTCTGCACATTTCTATTTTTTGCATTATTAAGCAAATATAGCATATACTTTACTCTTAGGTAGAATAGAAAACACATTAAGAGTTACTTTTTTCGTATATTTCAAGATCTTATGTATGATATGTAATATGTTCATGTTCATATGGTGGAGGAAGCAAAAACTTCAACTGACCATATATATACATAAACAAATAATCATTGTTATACAATTACTCACATGACCTGCATACATTAGCACAAAGAGTTGGAGAAGATGTTTAATTTGGTTAGTGCCAAAGCCAATATTGTGATGAAAATGTTGGTGATGCATAAGAAAATGACATTTTGAATCATATGTTGCAGGGATGCAAGGCAAGAGGGATAAAGCTATGGGCGGCATTAGCAGCCGCAGGGCTAATCTCAGCGTGTAAATTGAAGAAGAATGTACAGCCAAACCAAGAAGAGAAATACGCTGTGGTCACTCTTTCCGACTGTCGTTCCATTCTTCACCCTCCTCTTACTCCCAATGACTTTGGTAAGTCCTATTTTCTGGGGATCAAAAATTAATACTTTATGCTCTCTATATGTATATTCGACTATGAGGTATAGATGTTCTTAGATCTTCTCATGGTTGAAGCATGTTTGCTATGTGACAATTATATTGTTCAAGATTGCAAATTATAACTTTGGTTGTTTGGTTGCGTTTAGGTTTCTGGTTTTTCTCTTCCCAAGTATAAATTCGAGTATCTTTGACAGACACATTTGTTTGCAATTTCCAATCATTAGTTTCATCAGAAACTCAAAATTGTTCTATTTTTTGAAAAATGTGTAAGCTTTGTAACATATAAAGGCATAAATTTGTAACAGTTGTATTAATTGATAGCCAATTTTCGAGACGAAAAAGCTCTGTAAACTAACAATAGACAATACATTCTGGTTTGTATTGATCAGGATACAATCCAATTTAAAACTTGCCTGTTTTGTTTTCAGGTTTCTACCACGCAGGTATCCTTCACACACACGACATAAGCGGAGACGAAAAGCTCTGGGACTTGGCTAAAAGATGCTACGACTCGTTCACATACGCTAAGAACTCGAATAAGCATTTCACTGACATGTCGGATCTCAACTTCTTGATGTGCAAGGCCATTGAGAATCCTAACCTCACACCTTCCTCCTCTCTAAGAACCGCTTTCATCTCCATATTTGAAGATCCTGTTATTGACGAGTATCCAGAACCCGCATTGAATTCAGTCGGGGTGCGGGACTACATCGGATGTGCATCTATCCACGGAGTTGGACCATCGTTAGCGGTTTTCGATACGATTAGGGATGGAAAATTGGACTGTGCGTTTGTGTATCCTTCACCGTTGCATACGAGAGAGCAAATGGATGGGCTGATTCAAAATATGAAAGCTATTCTTTTAGAAGGATCTGCATCCTCCTTTTAGTTTGTGTTTTTTGACCATCAAAACTCTCTCTTACGTCCAGAGGCATCGTATTAGCAAACAAATGCGTTTACCACAATTGAAAAAACTTGGAATAAATTTTAGAGTTTAGTTACACATACATGATCATTGTGGCACATAACTAAAATTTTCCATCTATGTTGATGGGTTTTCTCTATATCCAAACAAGTCAATGAAAATTACTAAATTAATGTGAAAATTATAACTTCTATTTTATTTTACTGGAGTAGGAAAATATGGCGGGTAATAACTTTGAGAAGGCTAAAAAAAGCTTATGAAATAGCTGAAAAATCGATAGCAACACAAAAAGAATATGCCGAAACTATTTTTAGAGCATAAGACTCTGCCACAAAAAAAAAAATCCAAACTTGATTAATTTCCTCGTTTTCTAGCTATCTTCAATTTTTGTTTTGTGTTCAAAACATTCTTTTCAAGAAAAGAAAAAAAGAAGAAGAATCAAACCAAAAATAAAAAAAAGGGTTGGGTGTGAAAATGGCGACGGATGGGACAACGTTTCCAGAAGGCGATGCAGAGGCTGAACTAAATCCTGGTAAAAACAAGAGTTTCGAAGTAGATCCTGTTTCTTCAGAGATCGCTTCTGATAAGGTATTCATTTTATTCTTAATAGGTTTTATTATAATAAATGAGTATTTATATATAGGATCAAACCTTATCATTCGGATTATGATCATTTGATAGATCATGAATTTTTTGTGACTTACAAAACTATGAAATAGATTACATCTGCATTTGAGTTGTAAATAGATTTTTAACTCTAGATGTCTCTATATATATATATATATACGAATTAAAACACATGAAATAAGGTGACAAAAAAAACACACACACACACATGAAATAAAGAAACTCGTACTAGCTACTCCAAAAATAAAACTAATTAGCTAAAACAAGATTTACTTGATTTTTTTTTTTGGTATGATAATTGATTGATTGTTTTTATAATTTGCAATACTTTTTTACGACTTATTAAACATTATAGCTGACAGGAATATAAAATAAAAAATGATTAAAAAAACCTCATGTAGGAAATAAGGTTGGAACATAAATAACATAGAGAAATGTAATAATTTGCTATAAGTATTGATTCAGAAATGAACCTTTGACCAATGATCTTAATTGAAACACGTAACCTTAAAAGATCCTTATTGACATAGTTATTGGATTTTGGGTGAGTATTTGTATCCTTGTAATGTTTTGGGGTGTAAAATGGGTGAAAGGTACAACAAGTCTTGGAAAAGAAGGTAAACGCAAAGGTGAAGAGAGACGCAGCACAATCTCTCAAGAAGACTATCATTATATCTGCGGTTATCGTCGCCGTTGCTGGAGCAGCCTTCGCTATAACCAAGAAATTAAAAGAGAAATGATTTTATACAAAGTCTATACCTCAATTTTCCACTATAATATGTAATTTTTAAAAGAAAAAAACTAATATAACTACATTCAGATCTATATTTATTTTTGTGATATGTAATTTTGAAACTAAATAATGCAATTTAATAATAATACTTCATATAATGTTGTGAACGCACATTTTTTAACTAAACTATAATTAATTATCAAAATTCTTCGATGGTTGTCAGATCCTACAAAAATTCCATCAACGAGAGAAACATGCATTGAACGTGCCAAGCTATTTGCATTTTTACTACATAGACAAACAATAGTGATGATTATAAAACTTTGAAATCTTGCAACCAATTTAAAAAAGTTGACAATCTCTTTAAGAACTAGTTCATGGAAATAAATTTTGCGATATCGATTTAGAATTTGCTATACTCCAATATGTGATCAACGCAACTTTGTACTACCACACTAATAATTCTATTTATGTGTGAAACAAGGAGATACTCCGTCAAATTCTAATAAAAGAATTTTTAACGAAGCGTTAATTAAAATGATAAAGTTTTATGACTGATTATCCAATCTACGAAAGAACACTGGAGATGTTCCAATTTGACACAATGTTTAAAACTTGATTTTTTTGTTGTAAATATAATTTTGTATTGATTAAAAACTATAATTCACGAAATCAAGATTCTATCATATTGGCAACTCAAAGACTCTACCTTATTCAGAGACTTCAGAAAGGCCCAAGCAATTTTCTAAAATGCCCAAATCTCAAAAACCTGTTTTGCAGAATCATACTTTGTCTTCTAACCGTCAAAAACAGAGCTTTGTTACACGAAGAAAATGTGCTCAAGGTACAATAGTAACAACTCAGCAAATCTAGCTCAATAACATATTTGAATCTTTGACCATGTGCACCTAGGTCATGAATTTGTCTTTTGTTTGTTTGCAAATGATTTGGTTAAAAGTTTTGCTTTTTATTTGCACTATAAAAGTTTTATTCGGCTCATACATTTTGATCAATAAGAAAAAGAGGAAATTTACAAAGTTATCTTCTTCTCTCAAGCTCTCTTGAGCTCTCTTTACCTTTGCTTTCATGGTATCAGAGCTATGGAAAGCTCATATTTAATACCTATTTCATCTTTAAGCATATCTCATTGTGTAACCTTAAAATTGTGTTCTTCCAACTACTTACTATGGAAAACACCGTTCGAAAGCTTCCTTTCAAGCTAGATGTTGATGGGGTTTGTTAATGGATCTTCTATTCGACCTTCTTCCACTGTAACAAAGAAGAATGGAGACGTGATTACAGAAGAAGCAAATCCATAGTTTACAAAATGGATTCAGAAGGACCAACTTGTTACGTCCTGTCTCTTTGGTTCACTGTCAGAAGAGGCATTAAGAGATGTCTATGGTCTGAACACTTCTCAGGAAGTTTGGGCTGGCCTTGGCAAGAAATACAACAGAGTCTCAGCAACAAGAAAGTTGGATATGCAAAGAAGACTTCAAGGTATTTCAAAAGATCATAAAACAATGGTTGAATATCTAGGTGAGGTTAAATATGTGTTCAATCAGTTAGACTCTATAGGATTTTCCATGACTGAACATGAAATGATTTATGGTGCTTTGAATGGTCTTAGAAAGAGTATCAAGCTATTGGGGCTGTTACTGAAAACTCTATGGAAATTTTACCTGATATGACCTATGAAGATGCATAATTTAAGCTCATTGGTTTTGATAGCAAGCTTCAGGTTTATCAACAGGTGCCTGAAGTCTCACCACACCTAGCCTTCAACACTTGAAGAGGATATAGCACTCGTCGAAGAGGTCAAAACAACTATAGAGGTTCAAACAAAGAAAGAGGTGGCTCTAACACATACTCAACAAGAGGTCGTGGGTTCCAACAGCAGTTCTCCTCTTCCTCGTATTCCAACACAAGACCAACATGTCAGATTTGTGGCAAGTATAGTCATTCTGCATTCAAATGTTACAGCAGGTATAATCAAGAATTTCAAAACTCAGAAGATGTGCATATTGCTCTCTCAACCATGAGAATCACAGACTCATGAAATGCATATGGTAATGAGTGGTTCCCTGACACTGGAGCCACTGCTCATATCACAAACAACTCATATGTTCTGCAAAATTCACATGCTTATAATGGAGATGATTCAGTGGTTGTTGGTAATGGAGATTATCTTCCAATCACTCACATTGGTACAGTTGCCTTACCAACTAGCCAAGGTATCATTGCACTTAATGATGTTTTAGTCTGCCCTGGCATAACTAAGAATCTATTATCTGTATCTAAGTTAACATAAGATAACCCTTGTTATTTTGTCTTCGATTCTGATTATGTCTATATAAAGGACAAGGTGACACACAAGCCGCTAACACAAGGTAGAAGAATGGATGATCTGTATGTGCTGGAGAATCCCAAGTTTATGGTCTATTACTCTGCAAGACAGCAAGTGACAAGTGATATAATATGGCATCAAAGGTTGGGACATCCTCACAGAGAAATCAATCAACTTTTATTAAGAAACAAAGCTATAGTAATGAATAAGATAAGCAATCAACTATGTGATGCTTGTTAATTAGGAAAGAACTGCGGACTTCCTTTTTCTACTTCTGAGTTTGTTTCAACTAGACCTTTAGAGCGTATACACTGTGATCTTTGGGGTCCAGCTCCTGTTGTTTCAACTCAAAGATTTCTATATTACGTGATTTTCATTGATAACTTCTCTCGTTTCACATGGTTCTATCCACTTAAGAAGAAATCAGATTTTTACTCAGTAATTCTTCTGTTTCAAAAGCTGGTTGAGACACAATTACAACAGAAAATAACAAAGTTTCAGTGTGATGGAGGGGGTGAGTTTATCAGCAATAAATTTTTCACCCATCTTGCAAATTGTGGTATTAAACAATTGATTTTCTGTCCTCACACCCCACAACAAAATGGGATTGCAGAGAGAAAACATAGACACTTGACAGAACTTGGACTTACAATGATCTTTCAAAGTAAAGTTCCTCAATCTTTATGGGTTGAAGCCTTCTTCACAACTAATCTTCTGGGAAATCTGCTACCTTCATCTGTTCTGTCAAATAACATACGTTCTTTTGAAAAACTCAATGGCATTTCACCAGTATATCATTCCCTCAGAGTTTTTAGTTGTGCTTGTTATCCACTTCTTCGACCATACTCTCAGAATAAGTTTGATCCTAAGTCACTTTTATGTGTCTTCTTGGGATACAATGAAAAATATAAAGGATATAGGTGCTTACATCCACCTACTGGCAGAGTTTTCATCACTAGACATGCATTGTTTGATGAAACAAAATTTCCTTTTGTCTGTGACTATCAGCAATTTCAGTCTGGAGCATACTTATATGAAGCTTGGAAATCTGGTTTGCCTTAACATAATCCATCCTCACCTGAGACTTTACCTACTGCTCCTCTTGATATGTCTGATATCTCATTACCTACAAGATCTTCTCAGTTACAGCCTGCTTCAAATCAGCAAAATCCAGCTCAAATCAATGAACAAGTCACGGAACCAACTCAGCATGATACTAGTATCAATCAGGAGACTCCTGAACCTTCAGAATCATCAACAGCATAAGCAAGTTCACTTAGTGAGTCTACTATACCTATTATTGAAACTCAAATACCTGACTTTGAATTGTCTGCAGAAGCAGAATCTCCTCCTATGAATCCAACTACTGTATCATCACATCCAATGTTGACAAGAGCTAAAGATGGTATTAGAAAGCCTAATCCTAAGTATTCCTTAACTACTACTCAAAGCTCCTATCCAGAACCTAAAATAGTAAAAACAACTCTACAAGATAAGGGTTGGTTCAATGTTATGCAATATGAGATTTCAGTTATGCATGAAACTAACACATGAGATCTTGTTCCACCAGAAGAGGCACAAAATCCTTTCAGATGCAAGTGGGTTTTCAGAACAAAATTAAAAGCTGATGGTACATTGGATAAACTAAAAGCCATATTAGTTGCCAAAGGATTTGAAAAAGAAGAAGGAATCGATTATATAGAGACTTATAGTCCATTTGTCAGAATTGCTACAATCAGACTTATTCTATATATTGCAGTCACTCAACACTGGCAAATTAAGCAACTGGATGTCAGCAATGCGTTCTTACATGGAAAATTGCAGGACCAAGTCTTCATGAAACAACCACCAGGCTTTGTGGATACAATCAATCCTCATTTTTTTGTAAACTGAAGAAAGCAATTTATGGTCTTAAACAAGGTCCCAGAGCATGGTTTGACAAGTTCAACAACTTCCTTATCACATTTGGTTTCATCTGCAGTTTTCCAGACCCTTCTCTTTTCGTCTATACCAAAGGTAATGACACTATCCTACTGCTTATCTATGTTGATGATATGATTGTTACTGGGAACAACAATACACTTATTCAACAACTGCTCACTAGTCTCAAAACAGAATTCAGAATGAAGGATATGGGTTCATTACATTACTTTTTGGGAATTCAGGCTCAGTTTCATAAGCAAGGACTGTTCTTAAATTAAGACAAATATGCAACAGAGCTTCTAATCTCTGCTGGGATGACTGATTGAGCTCTCAGTCTCACTCCTCTACCTCTTAATATGGATAAAGTCTCAGGCTCCACAGAACCATTTTTTGATCCAACTCATTTCAGAAGTTTAGCTAGCAAACTGCAATATCTTACACTTACCAGGCCAGATTTACAGTTTGCAGTAAATCTTGTGTGTCAAGGGATGCACACACCCACAATAGCTGATTTCAACATTCTCAAACGTATCTTAAGATATGTTAAAGGAACTTTAAACATGGGAATCAATCTGTACTCTGCTGTTATATATGTCCTTCTCTGTTATAGTGACATTGATTGGGCAGGATGTCATGAAACCAGAAGATCTACAGGAGGATTCTGTACATTTCTTGGAGAAAATATTATGTCTTGGTCAGCAAAAAGGCACCCAACTGTCTCAAAATCATCAACAGAAGCTGAATATAGGTCTCTTTCTTATGCTGCTTCAGAAATAACATGGATTGTTGCTTTACTCAAACAGATTGGATTTCCTCATACTGCAACACCTTTGCTTCTATGTGACAACTTATCAGCGGTGTATCTAACTGCAAATCCAGTCTTTCATGCCAAATCAAAACATTTTGCAGTGGATTACCATTATGTGAGAGAACAAGTAGCTGCAAAGACATTGGTTGTTAAACACATTCCAGCCTTTCTTCAGATTGCAGATATTTTTACAAAATCCTTGGCTCATGCATCATTTGTACATCTTCGAACCAAACTTGGTGTTAGTTTTCCTCCTAACACAAGTTTGAGGGGGTGTATTAGCAACTCAAAGACCCTACCTTTTTCAAAGTCTTCATAAAGGCCCAAGCAATTTTCTGAAAAGCCCAAATCTCAAAAGCATGTTTTGCAGAATCAGACTTTGTCTTCTAACGGTCAAAAACAGAGCTTTGTTACACGAAGAAAGTGTGCTCAAGGTACAACATCAACAACTCAGCAAATCCAACTCAATAACATATTTGAATCTTTGACCATGTGCACCTAGGTCATGAATTTATCTTTTGTTTATTTGCAAATGGTTAGGTTAAAAGTTTTTCTTTTCATTTTCACTATAAAAGTTGTATTCAGCTCATACATTTTGATCAATAAGAAAAAGAAGAAATTTACAAAGTTATCTTCTTCTCTCAAGCTCTCTTTACTTTTGCTTTTATGTCAATCTTGCAAATGTGTTTAACCTCAATATGTACTGGTACAAAAATAATATGGATTGTGAACATCAACATCGAATAATATTCTTGGCAAGCCCAATGGATACAATTCATTCATGTAAGACCACATATATGGTGGGTCCCAGTAAAGACATTTTCGTTTTCCTTTTTACATTTTTGGCGCCATATGAAGCTTTTCGCTCCCGCCCAAATTTCTTGATAGAATCTCAAACCCTTAAATCTCAGTCAATAGCAATTTTCGACGAATCGATTCTTCTTCTCCAATCTGGTAATCTTTCTCAAATAATTTTCTTCTAATGGCCGATTAGTGGAATTCTCTTTCCTTGTGATTGAATATTTATCAGAAAATATCTCAGATCGTTTTAGGCCCTTCATCTTTTATATTGATCATGAGACTGATCAGATGATTTTCTTATATCAATCGCGTTGGAGAAATTATAAGCTAACTCCAAACTTCTTTTGATGCAGATTCAAAATGGATACATCAAGTCCTTCAGTTTTCGTGAACGGAGCTCTCTTGAGGCGATTCATTGGCCAAAAAGTCAGAACCGTCGTCCAAGTGATTAGTTCCGACATGGGATCCGTTGCCGGAAAATCTACTGATGATCTTCAGATCTTTGTTAGAGGATCGCCTCAAGCTCCTCTTACAACTTACCTCGAGGTCATTGGAATTGCAGAAAGTGAAAACTCCATTCGTGCTGAAACATTGACCAATTTTGGTAACAGCTTTGGTAAGTCCATTCATTCCTCTTTTATCCTTTTGGCTTATGAGTAAGACTGTAATCCAATTACATGATAATCAGGAGAATAATCACGAGATCTTTTAGCATTGTTCAATGAAACAAGATTATGTCTTAATATTTTGATTGATGTTTTGTCTGCAGATACACTTAATTACAACGAACTATGCAAGCTAGCAAATGGTGAATTCAAGCATTTGTTCATCTAACTTTGTCGCTATGATCATATCATTTTAAGCGATTCTATTTCAAAAACAAACTTTTTTAGATTTTTATGATTGTGATATTTTATATATTTTCACTTTGTTCTAGAAATATGTGTGTTACTTATCAGTTTAACAACTAAGCTTATTTTATTAGATTTCTCATTTCTTCATTCTAAATGGATTTTCATAACACAAAAAAAGAAGAGTAAATTACCAAAAACGCCATAATAATTCAAAAGGTTTTCGGAAATGCCATAAGGTCCATTTATTATAGATCATGCCATAATATTTTACTCGGAATGCCGATTTTACCCCCCTCGTCAACCGTTTGATTTTCCTGTTTGAATTTTAATTTTAATAAAAATCTGCCAAAAAGTAACTGACAACAATATCACATCAATATCTCTTCCCTATTTTC
>OVAV01002068.1:0-11650 GCA_900406375.1 Iberis amara
GACCTACGACCTCAGCATATTCCCCAAGTATCTCGGAGCAGATACGACTTGAGTTCACATCCACCTGCGTCTCAGTGAATAATGAGTACTCAGGTGTTCTCTACTCTTCCTCAGGTAGAATATGTGCTCTCTACTCTTCCTCAGGTAGAATATNAGAATATGTGCTCTCTACTCTTCCTCAGGTAGAATATCTTATCGATGATCCCTCCTGAGGTCATTGTGTACTGAGCACGTCGTAATTTTCTAAATAAGACGAAATCTTGCTGAGGGGGTTTTGACACTAGCAAGCTTTCTCTCTTGTTTTCACACATGACATTGCTCTTTCTTGTAGAAGATTAAATTGATTATACAACTCTCTTGTTATCTAATTATGTAATATGTTGTTGATGTCATGTGCTTGTTGTTGATATGGAGAAATTAATCATCTTGGTATCAAACTATTTTGTGAAACTACTCCACTGAAAACATTCATAGACTTGTTTCTAATTTGTTTTATAATATGTTATTTGCATATTCCAAAAAAAAAATATTCTAACTAAACCAATTTTAACCATAATAAAAGATACTCAATTAAACAAATAAACCAATTTTTTCGGATGTCAAAAAACCAACTAAAAGAAACTCAATTAAACCAATCAAATCAATTAATATTAATGAATTTTAATTGTTAGTAATTATAATGTTTCACAATAAATAAGAGTTAGTTTTTGAAGAAAATGAAAACTAGGGTAATTTTTAAATTTTGATATATAAATAGGTAGTTTTCAAAATCTCACTTTTATATATATCCACAATTGGATGATATAAAATATATTTTTTCAGTCTTTCCTTATTCAATTAAACACATCTGGTGATGGTGAAAGCATTGGTATTGTATTATCACAAAATGATAAATCAATCACTTTCGTGAACAAAACTTTTGGAGTTTCATGGTCAACATATGCTAAAGCAATGTTAGCCATTTTAATTGCAATTAGTCGGTTCGTAATTCAATCATTTAATCAGAACAAAGAAGACAGCACATTTGACTTGTGAATAGGTATGGCCCAACTAGAGGTCTGACCCTTTTGTAATTCAATCGGTCATATTAACTCTCATTAACATTCAAATTAAAAGAAAAAACTCGAATGAAATTTTTAGTAGCACACAAAAAATAGCTCCAAATAAACGATTCAATTTTGGATCATGGTGAGGGATTTACCGGATCACTATCGCATGGAGCAGACTTTTCAATCCATTGGTGATGATTTGGGTGAGGTTGAGACAATTGATGTTGAGAATTCCAGGGTCCGTGTTTCTCTGGAGGTGTCTGCACCATTGGTCTTTGTTAGGGAATTGACTTTTGCTTCAGGAGATTGAGATATGAAAATCTCAGGGGTTATTGTAATTTGTGTTTCCGTCTCACTCACAAATCGGCGCTCTGTCCGACAGTCGTGAATCGTAACCGAGCATCTCATGGTCACAGGCGTGATGACGACCGTGACGGTCGCCGTCGGGATAATCGCCGTCAGAGAAGACAGCAACCGACGTCAACAGGTGCTTCGGAGGTAGCTCTGTGACGCCGTCGTGATTCACAGCCGGCGCAAACACGGTTGTCTTCTGTTCGTGTCTCCCCAAGGCCTCAAAGGCAGACTCGCCGTCGTCTATTTATCGACGATGGGGACACAGTCTCCGCTTCGGCCACTATTCAAAGATCGCCGGAAGTTTCAGTATTGAAACCGGTTGCTAATTATTCTGGCGAGGTCGTGCAACAAAACGGTGGTTTGCTTATTGGGCCAGTTAGTGAGTCAAAAGTAACTGGGCTTAAAGATAAAAGTAAGGTTAAAGAAGGAGGGACCCAATCAACTAAAGATTGGGTTTTGCAGACTTTCGGCCCAACAAATGCAAGTGGGCCAGATTTTAATCATGGTGGATTAACTGGGCTTCTTTCATCTTTTGAAGCTAGGCCCATATTGGTGGATACAAATGCAAAAGGGCTTGCTGAAGGATCGCATGATCATAAATTGGACCAATTAAATGCTGCCATGACATTTGTGACTAAATCCAATGAGTTACAAACGGAGGGCGATGATAATTATGTGGATATGATTTCCCCATTGAAAGGAATTATGGAGCAGACAATTTCACCTGAGCTAAATGCTAAGAAGTCTAAAGTTGCACACATGTTGTTACCAAGGAAGAAGATTGTTGCTCCGACCTATAGTGTTTCGAAGGTGGTTAAAAAGGTGTCACATCTTGTTGGGAGTTTGGAGCTGATCAAGGAGAATTTTCCATCCGTTCCAGAGATGGTCTCCAAATTGGAGGAGGATTTTGGAATTATTTTAAGCCAGGTGGTTGAGGGAAAACCACCGGCGGCGGACTAAATGATTCTAAGTTGGAACTGCCAAGGAGCTGGTAGCTTCATGGCAGTTAGGCGTCTTCGGGAATTTCGGCGTATGTTCTTCCCAGGGATGCTCTTTCTTATGGAGACCAAACAATCTCGCGTTTTTCTTCAAGATTTGCAAGCTCATTTAGGTTATGATTTTCTATTCACTGTGGACCCTTCTGGTCTTAGCGGTGGTTTAGCTTTATTTGCATTGTCTTCTTTTAATGTTCAAGTTATTTCAAGTTCTAAAAATGTAATCGATGTAATGGTTACAATTGATGGAAATAAAACATTTATCTCTTTCGTTTACGGTGACCCTGTTGTTTCTAGACGCGATTTGGTTTGGGAGCGTTTAAAAAGAATTGGCTCTACTCGTCTAGCGCCTTGGGCGATGATAGGTGATTTTAATGAAATAGTTGATAACTCCAAAAAGCGAGGCGGTCGTATTCGACCGGAAGCCTCCTTCTTAGATTTTCGCTTGATGCGGGAATGTTGTGGCATAATCGACTTCCCGTTTACTGGGAATTGTCTCTCTTGGGTAGGACGACGAGGTAGAAATATTGTTCGCTGCCGACTTGACCGCGCTATGGGTAATGAAGAGTGGCATGACGTTTTCTCCCACTCTCACGCTGCATACTTACGATTTTGGGGATCGGACCATCGTCCGGTGCTACTCCATTTGGATAACCGTAAACCGCGAGGTTCTAGTCTTTTTCGGTTTGATAAGAGGTGGTCCGCACATGATAATTTTGGCGCAATTGTTAGGGAAGGGTGGTTACGTGGCGACTCGACCCGTGACATATCTATTGGTGATAGGATCAAGAATTGTCGCGGACGAATATCCCACTGGAGGCGAGAGGAGCAGTTTAACTCCTCCCGTGACGTGGATGCTTTAAAGGCACAATTAGATAACGCCCATTCACATGATGATCTTACAACTGAGGAGATTTCAGTCCTTACTTCTCGGCTTCGGACGGCAATCTTGAATGAGGAGATATATTGGAAACAGAAGAGCCGCATAACTTGGCTTCAAGAAGGGGATCGGAATACACGATTCTTTCACACTTCTACTAAACAACGTCGTGCCAGGAATTGGATATCGGGATTAGTCACGGCGACTGGTCTATGGACGGAGAAGGAGGAGGATATCGAAGTTGAGGCGGTATCCTATTTCCAGGATCTGTTTACTAGCAGTGCAGGGATTGATATGGATAGGGTGTTGCAGGATTTGAAGCCCGTTATCACGAATGAAATGAACTCGCAGTTAACTAGGTCTGTTCAAGCTGCAGAGATTAAGGCTGCCTTTTTCGCAATGGCGCCCCAAAAAGCACCGGGTCAGGATGGGATGACCGCTTTGTTTTATCAACAGTACTGGCATATTGTCGGAGGGGATATTGTTAATTTAGTTCGAGATTTTATGGATAAAGGTGTCTTTGATAGCAAGCTTAATGAGACTAACATTTGTCTCATCCCAAAGCTGGATCGACCAAAGGAAATGAAAGATTTCCGCCCTATTAGCCTTTGCAATGTTGTATACAAGACTATATCTAAGGTTTTAACACAAAGGTTAAAAATGTTTTTATCCGATATAATATCTGAAACCCAATCGGCGTTTGTGGGTGGAAGGGTAATCTGGGATAACATCTTCATGGCCCAAGAGGCGTTCCATGCCTTGCAGTCCTCGGAAACATGTAAGAAGAACTTTATGGCAATAAAGACAGACATGAGTAAGGCTTATGATCGAGTTGAATGGGATTTTCTATATCCGTTTGAATAGTCGTATTAATGGTTGGTCGGCTAAGTTTCTTTCCAAGGGTGGGAAGGAAGTTATGATCAAGTCAGTTGCGCAGGCTCTACCTACTTACATCATGTCATGCTTCCGCTTGCCTAAATGCCTGATTCAGAAGCTGACTAGTGCTATTGTAAGGTTTTGGTGGACAACAAAATTGGAAGGCGGGGGTATTCACTGGGTAGCTTGGTCTAAAATGTGTCTACCTAAAAAACTTGGCGGAATGGGATTTCGGTCTTTGGAAAGCTTTAATCAGGCATTACTGGCAAAACAATTATGGCAATTATATTCAAATCCTAACTCCTTATTTGCGAAGATTCTAAAAGGGCGGTATTTCCGTAACTCTCTTCCATTCATGGCACCTAAACCAGTACAACCCTCCTACGGTTGGCGAAGTATTTGGAGTGCTCGGTTGCTTCTTCAGCAGGGCTTGAGACGAACAATCGAGAGTGGGTGCCAAATCAATGTTTGGACGGATAATTGGATTCCTGGGCGAGTCCCCCACCTCGGGTATAGTCTAAACAATAGTGCTCAACCATCATTAACAGTCCAGAATCTGCTCCGGGACGATGGGACTACTTGGAGGACATCCTTGCTCAAACAAAATTTTCCACAAGAACTCATTCCCAAGATATTGAGTATCAGACCTTCATCTCGACAAGAAGATGGTTACTGCTGGCACTTTACTTCATCTGGCTCATATACGGTAAAATCAGGGTATGATCAGCTAACTGCGGTCTTAGATGAGGAAATGGCCTTTGTGTCACAATTACCGTCGACAAATGTTCTAAAGGAGGTTGTTTGGACAATTCAAATCCCACCTAAACTGAAACATTTTCTTTGGCGAGTTCTCTCTGGTTCTCTAGTGGTTAATGCCCAGCTTGCGAATAGGAAATTGCGGATTGATAGAGTCTGTACTAGGTGTGGTGACTCAGATGAGACAATTAATCACGCCCTATTTACGTGTCCCCCGGCTAATCAAGTGTGGGCCTTATCAACCATCCCGACCAGGACATATGTCTTTCCGACGAATAGTCTTTTGGAAAACATCCACTATTTATTCGAATTTGGTAAGTCCAACCAAGTAGACAACGCAACTAAAGAAAGTTACGCTTGGATTCTTTGGTTCAATTGGAAAGCGCGAAATGATAGGTTATTCAATGAGAGGGCTTGGGAACCACCAGAGATTTTATCGTTGGCCACCAAAGAGGCTTCAGATTGGTATTATGCCTATTCGAGTCTGCCTACAACACGGACATCGGAAGTCAGTACGGAGGCGGTATTGACCGAGCCACTACATTCCAACGGTGAAATTACTTGTTTTGTTGATGGCTCATGGAAGAAGGAAGACCTAATGTGCGGGCTTGGTTGGACTCTAACTGATACTTTTGGGAAAATATCCATACTAGGTTCTAGGGGGGGGGGGGGGGTTCCGTNCTCCATTATATGTCGAACTCTTAAGTCTGCTTTGGGCAATGCAGAGTTTATTCAAGTTGAAGCAGCAGTGTAGTCACTTCTTCACTGATTCTCAACAACTACTTGACATGATCTCCAATCCAGCAGCATGGCCGGCTTTTGCCTCCGAACTGTCTGATGTGGCAAATTATCGATTAGTCTATCCAGAAGTGAAGATCAGCTACTGCCCACGACGTTTCAATCAGCATGCGGATCACCTGGCTCGCGAAGCAAGAAAGCGGCATCGGAGTTTCACTTTTGTTGGTACTAACCTACTTCCATGGATGACAAGAGATCCGTCTCTTCAGTTCTAATTTCATTGTAGTGTCTTTTTATATTGGTGACAAAAACCAAAAAAAAAAGAAGAAGGGTCAAATTCAAGATAGTAGAAGAAGAATATCTATCTTGCTTTTTCACTATTATTGACATCATTTGTACAAGATTTGGTTAACGGTCAGACGTGCAAAAGTTGTATGAAAATCATTATCATATTGATTTTCAATTGTTAATCATGAAGATATATCTACAATTCATATTGGAAATCTAATGATGATAAAATTAACTAATGATTATAAGGTTGTGCAGTACCTGACGAAAGTTATCATCGTCGAATGATTATAATAATCGTGTATTTGTAATTTGTTGTAGCATATGATAGATGTGACCAAAGACTTTGTGATTCCTAAAGAGAATCTCACAAAAGAAAGAAAAGAGAGCAACCTCTTTTGTAGCCGATGTTTTTCGTTCTAATGAAGATAAAAACTTACATGATGGTTAATCACGAAGAACTCACATAAGATCGTGTGACCAAAGAATTTGTAAAGATACTGAAAAAATATGCTAAGCTTTACCTACGTTTATCTCTAGTACACTTAGGATTGAGGACTGCATCTGCAAATACTAATGAAATTGATACATTCTTTGATATTATAAAATAATTACAACTAATGATCGGTTCAAAAGTATTAAGTTTCCTCATCAAACTCATATAAAAATGGAAGAATCTAGCAACTCATATAGGAATTGTGGCTTTATTAGCTCCGTACAACCTGACTCAAAATCCTGACAATCGATTCTTTGATAGAAGGTATTTGATACTTCTCATATAAATACTTCCAAATTGTAAATGAAGAAGCAAAAAACTATGTGTTTTAGTATTTTTCTTCTAATGTTGTCCAGTTGAAAAAAAACTATACTAATCTAGTGATGGGTTCGAAATGGTAGTTTCTTTTATATCACTATTACCTACATTTTTCTGTTAACCTAATAAAGTAGAAGTAAAGTAGTTTTGATTTAGTTAAAATATATATATTTGACCAATATCGTTTGGTAAGATTATAAAATTTATGGTCAATAGTTTTAAATATGGAAAAAATATTAATACAGAATGTCAGTTTCACATCACATATAAATATAGACGTATTATACGAAGTTCATTAAAAATCAAAATAAACTTTACAAATATAAGAAAGAAAAGGTGGACTCGTTTGAGACCGGGGTTTAATAAGAGTTTTGATGAAAACTTATGAACTTATGAATGAACAACATGAACTTTTAGGTATAAGCAAGAAACTATATACTTGGTTTTTTTGGTAATTTTCCAATAACATTTATCAACATCAATGTTTACTTGTTTATATATTTAGCATATGAAAAAATTACAAGTGCTTTGTATGATGACTTATGGAATAAATGTGTTGGATCTTTGTTTGACCTTCCAAAATATGGAGACATAGTTTACTATTTTTCGCAAGGGCATATTGAACATGTGAGTTGCTCTATTGCAACTACTTTTTCTTTTAAAATTCTATTTTGTTTGCAAAAATAATTTCATTTTGTTTATGAGTTTTTAGATTAAGGCATGTTCAAAAGAGGTTATAGATCCAATTAAACCACTTTTTGATATTTCTTCAAAACTTCGATGTAACGTGGTTGGTATTCAACGTAAGATATGTATTCTATTATCAATAATATCATTAGTCAGAATCAAGTGAACTATATTGGTTTTAATAATAGATTGTACAATTATTAACTACTAGAGTTTTACCCGCTCTACAAGCAAGTGAGTGTAAATGATCGGAAGAAAAAAAATAGCATAGAAAAAAATTCGAAAAAATGTTTTAATTTTAACATTAATTTAAATTTTGTTTAGACATAAAATAATTTAAATGAATAGAATTATAAAAATATGTTGAAAATTTGCAAAGAAATTTTGTAAGAACTTATAATCATTAACAACAATTGTAATGATTTATCTTCTAACTTTTTCTTATTATTTTTTAAAAACCTTTTCTTCTTATGTATCTTTTACATTTTATGAAAAAATCTTAAAACTACTCTTTAACAAACTCTTTAGCATATATTTATAAGTAGTTAGTTGCTATTCTCTTGAACTTTTTTTTTTGTTATTTAGATACACTCATGATATAATTTTCATAAAAATTTACTATGACAATTAAATACAATTATTTTTTTGAACCACGATAAATAAATTATCATAAAACATATTTATTCATGAATTTACATGTTGAATAGAAAGTTATGTTTTAATTTTTCCATAGTCAAACTATTCAAAAATATTTGACATGATTTGATAGCACAATAAGATATTTTATTCAACAAAGTAAATAAGTGAAAATCACGTTTGGCTAATCTCTACTGAGTTGGTGATTAGCTCAAAAATCTTCTCAAATAAAAATAAAATAACAAAAATTTCTGATGTTTTACTCGTCGTGCAAGAGTGGTGTCCATCTAAGGCTCTGACCAAGCTGGATTTAAGCTCCATGCCTCTATGGGTTGATTTTCGGAATGTACCTGATTATTTGTTTTCCCATGCAGGCTTACGTTTTCTCGGAGATATTGTGGGTGACTCTCAAAGATTACATCCCACTATAGAGAAGTGTATCCGACTCGACGTTGCCCGAGTGTTGGTAATTGTTAACTTGGACAAGCCCCAAATCGAGAAGATTCAGCTCACTAATGAGTCCAAACCTGTTTTGGTGTCCTTTCCTTGGCTCCCTCCGAAGTGTTCGTCTTGTAACTCTTGGGGTCACAAAGCTCTAGAGTGCAAAAAGAAACCTCATCAGGATTCCACCAACACGAACACTACTACTACCTTACCTTCGTCTACTGTAATTCCACAAGACCAATTAGATCGTAATGAACCTAATGCCACTCTCTTGTCTACTGCAGATACTGCACCTGCTTCTGGTCTGATTGTTCCTCATGTGTCGATGGTGGATTCACCTGCTTCTGCTACCGTGGCTGCTATTATCGGTCTCGACATCTCAACTCTTGAGACAGCTACCCATGCCACGAACCTATCCATCAATGACCCTATCATTGAGCGTATCTCCAACGAAAAGCTCATTAATGAATAGCCTGATATATCGCAAGCCACACACATCACAACCTTACCAAAGGACACCTTGGCGCGGACAGGTTCACCAGGTAACTCCGCGTGGTCTATGGTTGTGCGTAATGGGCGCTCATCCTCACTCTCACCAACCAAGCTAGCCACAGCACAAACACAGATTCCGCCGGACTTCTCCCCTTCCCGATTTGAAGTTTTGGCAGATGACAAAGCTGATGATGATAAGGAGGAAGGACAGCTCTCGGAATCTGAATCAGCCCCTATCCAATCACAGCCTGCTTCTTGCTATAGTACTCGAACGAAACCCAAGCACTCCGAGAATGTCACAACTCGACAAAACACTAAGCCTGCTCAAGGAAAAAATAAAAATAATAATGTCTCCTCGCGGAGACACTAATGATATGACGCTCTTCTCATGGAATACTCGAAGCTTTATTAGGCCTTCAAAGCATCAAATTGTCAAACATTGGATTAGAGCCACTGATCAGCAGTTTGGCTGTCTCTTAGAAACTCGTGTTAATCCTAATAATTTCTCTCGTATTTTGCAAGCTGCTCTACCTGGTTGGGACGCCCTTCACAACTACTCGACCTATCGCTTGGGCAGGATTTGGGTTTGCTGGAAAGAAGGCGTTGTTGTCACGCCTCTTCTTATCACTTCTCAACTTATTAATGTTCTTGTTACTCTTCTTTCTGGCGATATAATCTTAGTCTCCTGTGTCTATGCTTCGAATTTTCAGGTTGATCGGGTCCGACTCTGGCATGATCTCTCGGAAAGTCGGCGTCTATATGGACAAAGACAAATTCCATGGACGATTTTGGGAGACTTCAATGAAATACTTTCACTAACCGAACACTCCTCTCATCACTCTAATAGTCGTCACCTGGGAATGCACCAATTTCAAAATTTTGTCCATATGAATGATTTGGTTGATTTGTCTTCTGTAGGTCCGTGATACACCTGGTGGAATCAGAGAGTCGCTGACCCGATTGGGAAAAAATTAGACCGGGCGTTGGTTAATGATTCTTGGACAACGACTTTTCCGGTAGCATACGCTGCGTTCAAGGCTAATGGAGTCTCAGATCACGCACGTTGTGTTATTCACATCTCGACACCTCTCTCCTCAGTAAAAAAGCCATTCAAATTTAATAATTTTATTGCTGACCATCCTTCCTTTTTGCAGGTGCTAGGTGATGCTTGGTCCCTCCATACGCCACTTTATCACTCACGAGTAGCTCTACGACTACTCCACATTCGGCTTAAGGCGCTAAAGCAGGTTATCCGTTATTTCAACACCTCCGTGTATGGTAATCTCACAGTTTCTACTCGTCAGGCATATGATCATATATGTGTTTGCCAAGCATCTGTTCTCTCCAACCCTTCTCCCGCCACATTTTCTACCGAAGCTGTAGCAGCCTCTCGTTGGAACTTTTTGGCTCGGTCGGAGGAGCAGCTGTATCGTCAGAAGTCTCGCATCACCTGGCTACGATATGGGGATCAGAATACTAGTTTCTTCCACCGAATGGCTGCCACTCGTGCCTCTTGTAACTCAATCAGGCGTCTAGTTCTTACTTCGGGAGAGGTAATAACTGATTTTCCATCGATCAAAGAAGCAGCAGTTACCCACTTCAAGACGTTCCTCCAGACTCAAGACGATATCACTCCTATTCCCCACACGCGTCTTCAGGAGCTCATCTCATTTCGCTGCTCAGATGCTTTCGGACAATTGCTCTTTAGTCCGGTTCTAGACACCGAAATTTACTCCACACTACTTTCAATGCCTTCCAACAAGGCGCCCGGTCCTGATGGTTATACAATGGAGTTCTTTAAATATGCATGGTCTGTTATCGGTAAGGACTTTATCACTGCGGTTCAGTCTTTCTTTGCCTTTGGTTTCCTGCCTTGTGGCATCAACGCGACGTTGGTTTCCTTGATTCCCAAAGGTACGAATCCTCAGTCTCTTAAAGATTATCGACTGATATCTTGCTGTAATATTATCTATAAGGTGATATCCAAGATTTTGGCAAACCGTTTGAAAACTTGTCTCCCCGAGCTTATAGCTCCAAACCAAAGTGCATTTGTCAAAGGGCGATTACTTCTCGAGAACGTCATGCTTGCAACAGAGGTGGTGAAGGATTACCATAAATCCACCGGCCCAACCCGTTGTACCTTGAAATTGGATATTTTCAAGGCATTTGACACCATTAACTGGGATTTCCTTATCTCGAGTCTGCGGGCAATGGATTTTCCTCCTCAATTCATTCATTGGATTCATCTTTGTCTATCAACCGCCACTTTCTCCATTTCCGTGAATGGTGAATCAGCGGGTTACTTCCCTAGCTCTCGGGGAATTCGTCAAGGTATTGCCCTTTCACCCTATTTATATGTCATTGCTACTAATGTTTTGTCCAAGCTCTTACATGCAGGTGAAGCATCAGGTACATTTGGTTATCACCCACAATGTCGGGACGTCACCCTCACTCATATATGTTTCGCGGACGATATCCTCATCTTCACAGACGGTCAGCCGGCCTCATTACACGACATTATCGAGATCATGAACACCTTTGGGGCAGCCTCTGGGCTTCATGTTAATCTCAGTAAATCATCAGTCTTTGTTGCGGGGTCCCTATCTCCGGCGCTTGCTCAGGCAGTCACTCATTATGGCTT
>OVAV01002069.1:0-11841 GCA_900406375.1 Iberis amara
AATTTTGAAAGTTGGGGCTTTTTTTGGCCTTTTTCCCATAAGATAAATAGCTCCAAGAAAAGATTTCACCAAGCGACCATGCATAAATTTCCTCCTTTAACTCCAAGAAAAGGCCGAACCAAACTACTTCAAAATTAGTTTGGATATATCTGTTTATTTCGATTTGATTTTGATTATTTGAATAACATATTTTATATCTATTTGAACAAATTTATAATTTATTCAAATATAAAATCATATATTTTGGTTTAGTTTAGTTGGGTATCATTTATCTTGTCCACCGCTATATGACTGTATCTTTTTAGTGGAGTACATTTCATGTAAAGCTTGGGGGTCAAGCTTAGACCCTAAAGCATAATCGTTTTGTACGTGTAATGAACCATAACCTTAAAGTGAAGAGGAATAACACAAATCACACATATCAATTGGTCTCTTTTATATTAGTTTTAGTTTGGGCCTTTTCTTTATTTCCCTATTGGGCAATGGGCATCACTTTATTTATCAATCAACTAAACTGAAGAAATTTTCAGTTTACTTTTCACATTTTACCTTTTAGATAAATATATCCATAATCCTATAGTCTTAAATGCCAGAAGTGGACCGGTATGTGTATTAAAAACAAATAATATAATGATGGTTACTTTGTACCAGCTAAAGTTTGTATCATTTAATAACCTCGACCCTATTGCAATTAAAAAGTCTAATGATGCATACTTATACCCGCTAAAGATAAAGAGGATTAAATTGTCTAATACTCTCTCTGTTCCGTTATATAAGATGTTTTAGAGAATTATATATGTCCCAAAATATAAGATGTTTTCGTATTTCTATGCAAATTTTAAAGCTATTAAATAGTTTACATCCAATAATAAAATGCCAACTTTTTATTGATTGGTCAAGTGTTTGTAATGTATAATATATAAAATATTTTAAATAAAAAAACATAATTTTTTAATATACGCGTTTTTAACCAAAACATCTTATATTATGGAACGAAAGGAGTAATTGTTATTTCTTTTCTATTTTATCTTAATGGATCATGATTCGATTATTTGCGATGCGAATGTAAATTTTTAATTTTAATTAAATTTTTGGCTACTAAATCGACTGTTATATTTAAAGATTAAGATGACAAAAGATATCAATCTGTTTTATTTATTTTCTTGTCCGAACATATAATATTTAAAATCTTCAATTTAGGAATAAGCTTTTAGTCTTTTAGAGAAGTAAAAACCAAGAAGGAACTTTTAAAAAATCTCCATTGTCACAAAAAGATTTTCTATTATTTTTAAAGAGTAAATGTTTAGTGATTTCTATTATTTTCATATAAGTTATAGTTGTTTGTACAACAAAATTATAATTTAAATATGACTATTTGTCATATAAATATTTTTTTAGTGGAGGCTCAACTATTAGGTCAACATATTCTAAATTGATAAAAGACCAATTTTTCTAATTGATAAAAAGACCAATTTTTCTAGGAAAGTTCTTCATATCCATGAGTGTGTGTATTTTCTTATAGTTAGTGCCATAACATTGTATTTCTCATTTAATCTTTTTTTTGTTAAAGATTTCTCATTTAATCTTGCAAACTTATTTTCCACCTGATATTTTTGTCTATAATTTTTTTTTCTTTGGCTATGTATTATCACGTTTCATCATACTATCTTTTTCCATCTGCTATTTAAAAATTGAGTATTTTCTTGTTTTTTCAAAAATTTTATAATAAGTATTTATATTTTTCAATTTAGAATATATATATATATATATATTCTTTAATTTGGTAAATACATATTGTTTATTTCGAAAAAATAATTTACCATTCACATTAATAATGTACTATTTACATAGACCAACAAAAAAAACATCTTACAATTCCCAAAGTAAAAATATTTAAATACAATTTCTTTTAAAACATATCTTTTTAACAAAATAAAATATATCCTCTTAACCAATTTTCTCAAACCCAAAACCTTTTAGCCAAAAAATAGTATAATCATACTATCTCCTTTTCTTAATTCATCATAATGGCAACAACATTTTCTTGGCACTTCTTAAACTCCAGTCATAATCAACATCATATATATTCAAATCAAGTGGCTCTTAATTACAATCTATAAAGATCACATCAAAATTTACAAAAAAAATAATCGCACTTGTGTACCTACTATCACTTTAAAAATTAACAAAAACCGACAAAAAAGTCAAAGTTATGTCACATAAGAAAAACATAAGAAAACACACAGAAGGAGAAGGTGGTTGACTCAAAGTAATGGCGGAAGAAGACGGCCAAAGTTAAAATCTTTGATCACTCTCCGTCACTTTCCTCATCTTCTTGGAAATAGTCAAACTTTAGACATTGTCTTCATTACTTTCACCAAACATAACAACTACTTAACTTTTCTCTTTCTCTTCCCTCTGCTTCTGTTTTGTTTCCCCTCTCTCTCAATTTTGCGACTTTGGTCTCTATTTCTCAATTTCGCGACTTGGGTCTCTCTCTCTTTCAATTTCGTGACTTGGGTCTCTTCTCTTTCATCCATGTGTTCGTCTCATGTCTCTCGCTTCTTACTCTTCTTCTGTTTGTGTTCTTCTACTTTTGCTCAAGATGACTTAACTAATCCTGTTGAAGGTTTTTTCTTATATTGATCAAATTTGGTTTCTTTTTGTGTTAGATCTTCAAAAAACTTCTTTTTACGAAATGGGTTTTCTTCAATTTTACTGATTATTGATTTTTTTTTTTGTGGTGAATTTTAGTGAGGGCTTTAAGAGCAATTAAAGAAAGTTTAATCGATCCAATTCGTAGATTAAACAATTGGGGACGTGGAGATCCATGTGCTTCAAATTGGACTGGTGTTCTTTGTTCTAATTCTACTCTTGATGATGGTTATCGTCATGTTCACGAATTGTAATTGTCTTCTTCTTCTTCTTCACTGTTTACTTCTTTTATCAGAAAAAAACTTATCTGAAAAAGCTTTTGTTTTTCTTTTTTTGTTATTTGAAGGCAATTGTTGAGTATGAATCTCTCAGGGACTTTATCACCTGAGCTAGGTCGGTTAACTCGTCTTAAGATCTTGTAAGTACTTTGAAAACTATTTTTGAAATGTTATGATGATGTTTATGCTCTAATGTTGAATCTTGTGATATTTATTGTGTAAATGTCAGAGATTTCATGTGGAACAAGATAACTGGAAGTATACCAAAGGAAATTGGGAATATTAAGTCTTTGGAACTCTTGTAAGTCCAAAAGTTTGATTTTGTAAGCAAGTTTTGGTTCCTATGTGTCCAAGTTGATTGGTAATGAGTCCAAACAAAACAAGTATAAGTTTGTTGATCTATTTTCTATTTTTAAAAATTTAATATACGAAATAATCTATTTTTTTGTAAAATTATGCAAAAACCTAAATTTTTTTTTATTTTAGACTGCGACCTTTAAAATCTCAGGATCGGTCTTTTGACTTAGTTTTTTTGTTAGTTAGTTTGGGCTCCTAACTTATTAAGTATATGTGTGTCCAGCCGGTCTTGAGCAAAAGCAAAATAAGCATAAGTTTGTGGTCCGTTTTTCTTTTTAAAAATTTTAGTATAAGAAGAGGCTCTTTTTTAATAGTAAAATAATGTACTTTTTTATTTATTTTAGATTGCTACCTTTAAAATCTCGGGATGGCCGTGTGTCCAAGTTTCTTTATTATGTTACTTTTGGCTCTTAACTTGATAATGTGTCCAACCGATCTTGAGTCCAAGCAGAACAAACAATAACTTGTAGTCTATTTTTCTATTTTCAAAATTTTAGTATGAGAAGTGGTTAATTTTTTTTATTATTTTTTTTTGTAAAATTATGCAAAACAACAAAATCTATTTTGTGTTTTAGAATGTGACTTTTAAAATTTCAGAACCGACCTTGTGTTCAACTCTTTATTGGTTAGTTTTGGATCTTTAACTTGATGTGACATTGCATTCTTCTTACAGGCTATTGAATGGAAATCTATTAACTGGAAACTTACCAGAAGAGCTTGGGTTTCTTCCAAACTTAGACAGAATACAGATTGATGAAAATCGTATATCAGGACCATTACCTAAATCATTTGCAAATTTAAACAAAACAAAGCACTTGTAAGTTCTGTATAATCAATCATACATTTTATCTCTTGGAGTATGTTACATTTACTGACCTCTTTGTGTTGTTCAAGTCACATGAACAATAATTCAATTAGCGGACAGATACCTCCTGAGATTGGAAGCTTACCATCAATTGTTCACATGTGAGTTGGTCCTAATTTGTACCTAAACTCAGTTTTTATGTCTGCAACATCCAACACATGCTTTATTACGTATCTAATTTTTATGAACATTATTTGTTTTTGTTTTTTATTACAGCCTTCTTGATAACAACAACTTAACAGGCTATCTTCCTCCAGAATTATCAAGTATGCCGAATTTGCTCATTTTGTAAGTCTTATATCGCAGTTTTCGGTTTATTTCTCTGGTCCTGTCACCATATTGAGTTGTGATCCATGCATTTAGGGTGCAAATGGTTAATGTATGTAGAGGAATAAAATGTTGTGGAATTAAACATTCTTCTAAAGAATAATATAAACATTTAGTCATGGGCATTCGGATTTCGGTTCGGCTTCAGATCGGATTAATCGGTTTTCGGGTTGGGGAATATAGAAACCGCTCGGGTATTTAGTCTAAATCGGATCGGTTCAGTTTTTAAAAAATCGGTTTCTGTTCGGTTTTGAGATTTTATTTTGAAACCCGTTTTGTATCCGAGAAAACAAAAAAAAATCCAAAAAAACCTATAAAATCGAAAAATAAAAACTTAAAACTACATTTCGGTTAATCTTAATCGAGTAAAAGACTAAAATAATAAAGTTTAAATTATGGTTAGTATATGCATTTCGGTTTAATTCGGTTATCCGAAATAAATTCGGTTCAGTTTCGATTTATTTCAAAAACCGAAAATCTTAAAAACTAAAATCCATTCGGTTTATGATCTATAACCGAAACTGATTCATAACCTTTTTTCGGTTTGGATTTTTGGTTTCGGTTTAATATGTCTAGACCTATAAACATTCCTCTAGTTTTTTACTATTTAAGCGGAAAATATAAACAAATAATTCAATTTGTTCCAATGAAACCATGACTAAATTTGAGTGAAAAATATTCGTCTATAATTTTGCAATAGAATTAGAGGAACAAATTTGTTCCATTTTTTAAATTTATTCCACTAAATTACTTTCCATTTATATTTTTTCAATCAATTCTACTTCATTACTATAATTTGAACCGTTGGTTTTTTTTCTTTTCGTTTTTGACCTTTATCTTATGTTTATTTTGTCAGACAATTAGATAATAATCATTTTGATGGGACGACGATTCCACCTTCTTATGGAAACATGTCTAAACTTTTGAAGCTGTAAGTAGTAATTTCACTACTTAATCTTAAACTTGGACATATAAGCTTTGTGTGTTTGTTATACTTTATTTACGCGCATACGTATTGTGTAGGAGTCTTAGGAATTGTAGCTTGCAAGGACCAATACCTGATCTTAGTAGAATCCCGAACCTCGGTTATTTGTAAGCTTATAACTTATCTAGCCATTTCCTTGAGTATCATATGTTTCTGATTATTCGACATGAATTTCAGGGACTTAAGCCGAAATCAGTTAAATGGATCTATACCAACAAGAAAGCTTTCTGATAATATCACAACCATGTAAAACATTTTACCATCTTTTGATTATTTTGGCCTTTGAATATGTATTGTGATTAGTAATTTGTTTATGAAAATATTACAGAGATCTGTCCAATAACACTCTAACTGGAACAATTCCAACAAATTTCTCAAGGCTTCCGCGGCTTCAAAAGTTGTAAGTGTGTCTTGTTCACCAACGATGAATTGGCCTAGTAGTTAAGCCCCTAGATCCTGAAAACGTAGGGGTCTATGAGGTCACAGGTTCGATTCACGTTGTACGAGCTTCGGCCCAGAACTTTCTGATAAAAAAAAAATGTGTCTTGTTCGGTTTACTGAGGTTTTTTCGGTTTTGGATATGAAGATGGCTAATGGTTTGTTTTGTGATCTACCTAATGGTGTCAGGTCAGTTGCAAACAATTCTCTAAGTGGTTCCATTCCCTCTAGTATATACCAAGACAGAGTGTTGAATTCGACCGAGAGTCTTATTGTGTATGTGCCATCTTTCCTTTGAGCTTACAAGCATTGTGCCAAGTTTTTCTCTTGACAATCTTTGAATCTCCTTTATGTTTTACAGGGATTTGCAGAATAATAGGTTTTCGAATATTTCTGGTAGATCCGATCCTCGCCCAAATGTGACCGTCTGGTTTGCTTCTACACTTTCCTATTTACATGGCCATGCATTTTCTTATTAGGGATATAATGTCTCATATCAGGAAAAAAATTAATATTTAAACGATATGGTTCAATCTATTCATTTGCTAATTGATTTTGAGTTAAAAGCTTATGATTCTAACATGATATCATTGCCTAATTCGATTCACGGTCCGACCCGAATTTGGTCATGCCACTCTTGACTAACATTACACAAATAGTGATTTATTTAACATTACACAAATAGTGATTTATTTAACGTTACTTATATAATACACAAAATATATACCTTTCATACATACATACAACTATAAATGTACAAAATTCTTTTATTTTCAATTTAATTGATTTTGGTTTTTTGGTTAATCAAAAACGGTTTCGACCCAGTATAGTTTTTTTGGTTTCTTAAATAATCAAACTTACAAATTTAAAAAAAAAAATCTGTTTGCTTTCGGTGCTTAGGTCCGATTTTTTTTTTTTTCAGTTTATTTATCCACACTAACTAATATATAAAGGATACGAGCCAATACACTCATGTAATTACATGTCATTGAAACCCATAACTGTAACATTTTCCTTTGCATGTCATTCTGGCTACTCACTGATGTATATTACACCTTTTTGATCTTGTTTGTGTTCATCCTGAAATGTGATTTATCAATTTAATATGGTTTGTTTATCCAGGCTTCAGGGGAATCCAATATGTTCGAATGAAAATTTTCTTCAATTCTGTGGACCTGTAACTGAACAAGACAATAATCAGGGTTCAACAAAGTTAAATACAACTTGTTCAGATTGTCCACCACCTTATGAATTTTCTCCACAAACTCTTAGACAATGCTTTTGTGCTGCTCCTTTACTTGTCGGATATCGGTTAAAAAGTCCTGGTTTCTCGGATTTTATGCCTTATGTATCCGAATTCGAGCAATACATTACCTCTGGTCTTACTTTGAATCAATCTCAGCTTCGTATTGACTCATTCCGGTGGCAGAAAGGACCTAGACTTAGAATGTACTTGAAGTTCTTTCCTATGTTTGGTTCAAATGCCAACAATTCTTTCATATTCAATAACAGCGAAGTGCGGCGAATAAGAGGAATGTTCACTGGATGGAATATACCAGACAGTGATTTGTTTGGTCCTTATGAACTTATGAATTTCACTTTGTTAGATGTCTACAGAGATGGTTAGTACAAGTAAATGTAATTTTTCATGCTTTTGGCTTTGTTTTGACTGTTAATGTTAATGTTTTTTTTTGTGTGTTGCAGTGTTTCCTCCAATTTCATCATCTAGTTTAAGTAAAGGTGCAATTGCAGGAATAGTTATTGGTTGTGTTGCAGCTGCAGTTATACTAACAGCTATTATTGCTTTTATCATTATGAAGAAACGTCTAAAAGGATATGCTGTGGTTGGTAGAAATAAGCGAGGTAAAACATTTTCTTATGATTTGCAAGCTATGTGTTCTTGAGTACATTAGTTTCGTAGTTGCTAGTAATAGCGACCAACGATAGCGATTAATGACAGTGACTAGTAATAATGATTAATGACAGCAACCAATGATATGTAATGTTGTTTGTTTCGTTGTGATTGGTAGCAGCTACTAATCCCTATGTTGCTCGTTTAGTTGCTATATATATTTTTAAAAGTATATTTAAAAGTAAAACATAAGATATTTCAAAAATCAAATATTACAAATTAAGACTTTGTAAAATCTAGAATCTAAAATAAAATCAAAATAATCATGGCCTTAGTTGCTATATATTTTTTTAAAAATTATTATAAAAGATATATTTGTACAAAAAATCTAGATTATATATATATATATATATATATCCTAATTTAATTACAAAAATTCAAATTAATTTTCTTATATATTTATTTATAATTTTTAACTTAACTTAATATAATAAAATTTATTAATCTTAATAGTTTTATTTCAATATTTTTGAAATTTTTTTAATTTAATATAAAGTATTTTGATTATTCTTATTTTTGGAGTCATTTTCAATCGTTGTCGCTATTCGTTTGGCAATCGCAGTTACGATTGTTCGTTGAAAAATTCAGCGACTAGGAATTTAAGTTGCGGTTGATTTTGGTCGCTATCGCTAGCGACCGCGAAACAGTTATTTAGATTTATTTTCTTTTGGTGTAACAATATAGATTCATTCATGTGCAGCTTCTAAAGCTTCTTTGAAAATCGAAGGAGTAAAGAGCTTTACTTATGCTGAGTTATCTCTAGCAACAGACAATTTTAGCAGTTCTACTCAAATTGGACAAGGAGGTTATGGAAAAGTCTATAAAGGTACACTTGAGGATGGAACAGTTGTGGCAATTAAAAGAGCACAAGAAGGATCATTGCAGGGTGAAAAAGAGTTCCTAACCGAAATTGAATTGTTGTCAAGATTACATCATAGAAACCTTGTTTCTTTACTTGGGTTCTGTGATGAAGAAGGTGAACAGGTACTTTTTGTCCAAAACCTTTATCTGATTTGAGGTTCAAGAACCTTGTTTTATGTTTCTCTAATTGCTTGTATTGTCAAACATGCAGATGCTGGTTTATGAGTACATGGAAAATGGTACTTTGCGAGACAACATTTCTGGTATGTTTTGCTTGATTCACCAAATTGTTTAGTGTTAATTAAGGGTAGGCATTCAGGTAACCGGATCAATTTTAATTTTTGGGTATCAAATAGTTGGATATAGAAATTTAATATTTACTTTGAAAATTTTAGTTTCGGTTCGGTTTAATTTCTAAAAATTTTGTTCGGTTTGGGTCCAGTTCTGGTTATTCAAGTAATAAATTTTTTATATCCATTTGGATAATTCTTTCTTTTGGATCGGATATCCATTCAGATATTTTGGTTCCTACTCGATTTTTACCAAAAAAAACCTTAATAAATATGAATATAAAGTTTGTTTTCAACTAATATTATGTAACTTAGATATATGTAATTGCACTTTATTTAATAAAAGTATTATTTATTCTTGGTGAATTTCGGTTAATTCGAGTAGTTTGGTTATGTTCTTACAATTTTGGTTTTGTTCGGATTTGGTTACGGTCATTTGGGTAATAAATTTTGATACCTATTCGAGTGTACAATTTCATACTTCGGTTCAAATTTAAATTCGGACATTTCTGTTCGGTTCGGTTCTGTTTTTCGGATATCGGATATTTTTCTAATTTATATCTTTTTATTCTGTGTTTGGCAGTTAAGTTACAAGACCCTCTAGACTTTGCAATGAGAATGCGGATTGCTCTTGGTTCAGCTAAAGGAATCTTGTATTTACACACAGAAGCTAATCCACCGATATTCCATCGCGATATCAAAGCAAGCAACATATTGTTAGACTCAAGATTCGTTGCAAAAGTCGCAGATTTTGGACTCTCAAGGCTAGCACCAATGCCTAATATGGAGGGTATCTCACCTGACCATGTCTCAACTGTTGTCAAAGGAACTCCGGTAAGATCTCAATTCTACATTGATACTATAAAATTATTTCTCAAACTCATGACTTTAGACTTTACTTATTGAATTTGCAGGGTTATCTTGACCCGGAATATTTCTTAACTCATCAATTAACCGATAAAAGCGATGTTTATAGTCTAGGCGTAGTGTTCTTGGAGCTCTTGACCGGACTGCAACCAATCACTCATGGCAAGAACATAGTTCGAGAGGTAATTCATAGACGCTTAGAGCTTGTTCATAGGTTACAGGTCTTTTTTCGGTTTTATAAAAACTAAAACCGTTTGAACTTTGATTTCAGTTTCGGTATCTATTTTGGTTATGATCCGATTTTTCGTTTAAAAGTCATTAAAAATTAGAATGTACACAAATAATAATTTATTTGATGTTTACTTGTTTAATACGCAAAATATATATCTTTCAGTCATATATTTTACCATGAAAACTATAAAAGTACAAAATTTTATATATTTTCAATTTATTTTGTTTATGTTTGTTCAGTTAACTAAAAACGGTCTTGGCCGGTTTAGTTTTTTTTTTTGTTTCTTATATAATACTCCCTCCATTTCGTTTTAACTGTTGTTTTAGAGTTTTGTTTTTGTTTCAAATTAACTGTCTTTTTAGGTTTTCAATGAAAAAATTAAATGTGTTTTGACGTTTTTGACCAATAGAACAATTGCAGTATTTTTTTTAATTAGTCGATTTAGAATACTTATTGCTATTTTTATAGAAAATATAAATTTTTTAATATGCGTGAAATAAACTTAAACAATGGTTATATCAAAACAGAGGGAGTACTACTTATAGATTTTTAAAAGAATTTCAGTTCGATTTCGGTTTTACTTTCTCGGTTCAGTTTGATCCGGTTTGTTCGGTTCTAGTTTATTTTACCCATCCCTATTCTTGGCATTATCTAAAGTTTGTTTGTTTTTGTTAGATCAACATCGCATACCAGTCTGGTTCAATATTATCAGTAGTAGATAAGAGAATGAGCTCAGTTCCAGAAGAATGCATACAAAAGTTTGCAACTTTAGCACTAAGATGTTGCAGAGAAGAGACTAATGCAAGACCTTCAATGGCAGAAGTTGTAAGAGAACTTGATATCATATGGGGATTGATGCCGGAATCTAAGGTAGCTAAATCAGCTGATTTGTCTGAGACAACAAGTCAGCCATCTTCGTCGTCGAATTATTCGAACATAAAGAATCCTTATTCATCAATGGATGTTTCTGGCTCTGATCTTGTTAGTGGAACTTATCCTTCTGTTGCACCTAGATAGCAACATTCATTTAGTCTTATACACAAGACATGGTTTTGTTTGATATTTACTTTGAGTTTGTTTTGTCTGATAGGTGAGTATGTTTGGTCGTTACAATGGTTATGTGATTATCAATATTTTTTTGTCTCTCGATTGCAACATATCGGTTTAGTAGCTCAAATTTCATTGATAGATTTATATTCACATAATAAATAGTCGGATTTAAATTCTGGTCTGAATAAAAAGACAATAGATATGACAACGGTTAGCAGTAGCGGACCTAGAAATAACTTTTATCTGGATCAAACATATATATATATATATATATATATATATATAAAATAAATAACTAATAAAGGTTTGTATATCATCAAGTGAAAGCAAAATTTTAAATTTGCGAAAATATTTGGAGGTTCAAACAGAAATCAATGGTATTAAAAGCTAATTTTTTTTATTAAGTCTATACTAAAAATATACTAAACATAAGAAATTTACATAATTAAGGTGGTTCATCTAAACCACTATAATATCTTTTGGGCCTATCCATGACTGTTAGACCACTTACTCTTTCGCGTTCATTTGATTAATGTAACTGTTTCGATTTGCCGGTATATTCTTTTCTTTCTTCTCTAAGTCGATTATGTTTTGGACAACTTTTATGATATAACATAACACATTCAATTTCTTATAAAATAAACTAGGTAGTAACCCGCGCAATGCACGGGGTAAAATTTTCTTTTTCAGATTTTTAAAAATTGGTTAAGTTATTAATTATAAA
>OVAV01002070.1:0-11840 GCA_900406375.1 Iberis amara
ATCATTGCCTTAGGAGTGCCTTTGCTTTGGAGTTGATAACCGAGATCACATCAACAAACCACTTATGATTCTAGACGATAATCAATCCCAAGCGCAATGGCGGTCGAAGCTTGTCCTGCAAGCCGTGAAGAAAATGGAAGAAGTCTGGAAAATATATATTTCTGCCGAAGAATAAACTTGAAAAGGAAGATTTCCGCGGAAGAAACGAAGACGGAAAAGGAAGATGGACCAACCCTGAATCCTATATAAGAGAGATGAAGAGAAAGAGCAGGGACATACAATTCACGTTCAATTCTCCGCACCATAATACTTAAAGCATTAGGGCTATTTTCCGATTGTGTTAGTGAGTTGCGACTCAACTATGTTACTAGTCTTAGGTTTTTCGTACTACAGAACTCGCCAACAGCTCATGGAGCCGAGTCTTACCACCTGTTGCGAAACACTCATACGATTCAGAATAAAACTTCTATTTTGCTCTCTTTCGTACCTTTAAATCTTGTACTTTTATTGTTTATTTTCGTATTCTGATCTTGTTTGTATTTGACTCACAGATATCCAAGATCTCTGGAAAGTTAGAGTTCTCTCTGATTTTCCGTAACTAACGGAAATCGACAGTGCGAATNNNNAGGGGGACAAGCGATTTCTTTCACGTCAAACGACAAGTTCAAACATGTCTACCGAAAATCAAAACGACAATGTTGAGAAGACTCCACCAACGAACGTCACCGCAGTCAACGCTAATGCAAACACTGCGACGTTCGAGGAGATTAAAAAGATGTTCTCGACTCCTGAAAAAAAGTCGGAAGAACAATATAAGCTTACAAGCTCTCTCGAAAAACAGGTAGAAACCTTAACTACGAGGACAAGAGCTATCTTCTCACGCGGAACAACCATGCTCCACGGGAGAAGACTCGATTTTGCGACCCCGCTTGACCGGACACAAAACGTGCAAAAGGAACCGCCGGAAAAAAATCCCGACGAGACAACTCTTGATTCGACATTGAAAAACAACCTTCCAGCGAGCAGTCCGACTCTTCAAACGAGGACTCGGACGTGCATTCGAGGAGAAGAAGAAAACGCTCGGCTCGGAAAGATCATCAGCTCGACAAACCCATGTCGGAGGAAGAAAAGAACATCTTCTTGGTTGAACAAGAGAAACTGGCAGAGGAGCAGGCTCAGAACATCCGTAATAAATGCCGACAAACTCCCAAGGTCACTAATGATGACCTCGATGAAATCCGCGATCTCTGCGATTACATTGCAAAAACCGTTGCGAAAGTCCAGGCGGTAAAATCGCAAATTCACCACGCTACCAGTGCATCATTAGAGATCGACCGAATTCTCGGGGAAGCCCAGAAAACGCTTTTCATGGCACGTATAACTAAGGCTATGATCTCTAACCCCGGAAAAATAAAAATCCCTATGTATGACGGAACCACCGATCCGAAAGCTCATCTTCAAACCTTTCTAACCGCGATGGCAAGGTCCAAACTTAAGGAGGGTGAAAAAGACGCAGGCTTCTGTCACTTTTTCATCGAACACCTCTAGGGAGCGGCTCTTGAATGGTTCTCTCAACTAAAACGTAACTTCATCGGAAACTTCAGACAACTCTCTGCGGAATTCCTGAAACAGTACTCCATGTTCATGGATTGGGAAACTTCCGACGTCGATCTGTGGAGCTTGGTTCAGAGGGAAGATGAATCTCTCCGATATTTCATGAAACAATTCAAGGTCGTGATGTCTAGAGTCACCGGGATCAGCGATAAGGTATCCATAGACGCGCTCCGAAAAACTCTCTAGTACAAGTTAAAATTCAGAAAGTGGATAGCCCTCGAAAAATCGCATTCAATCTAAGATGCTTTTCATAAGGCCACAAACTTCATCACCATCGAAGAGTATATGAAAGTTCTATCGTAGAAGCATAAGTCGGCAAAGGCGTCCACAAAAGACGCCTCAGCAGAGCAGAAATCGAAAAAGAAAAACGCTCGTAACAACAAGTATATCCATCACGAGGGAGAAGATCTTTAGGGAGTGCATAAATACGCCATCAACCCATCTTCCTAACGAGGAAGATTGTCGGGTAACACCTAGATTCGAAAAACCTCTTACGACGAAAACACCTTTTGCGAGTTCCACCAAACGATGAGTCACTCCATGGCAAACTGCAAAGTTCTCGGAGCAAGGCCAACGACAAAACTACTCGCGGGAGAAATTTCATAAATATCCAGCGTAAACGATCTCATCAGAGAGACTAACCGACCACCTAGTTCCGACCAGGCACCGCCAGGAATTAACGCATCTCAGGGTCCCCGAGCAGAAGGGAAGCACGGAAGAGAGCCTGAGGACAAAGTCAGCGACGTCAATCGCCCCTGAGTAAACATGATAATTGGTGGATCACAATACTGTCAAGACAGCGTCTCCGCAATATAAGCGTATCATCGCAAAGCTGAATCAGGTGCCAACTGGCCCAATCACCTTCTCTTCTCATCTTCATATTGTGGGTAACAAAATTCGCACCATCCGATTTCCGTTAGTTATGGAAAATTAGAGTAAACCCTAATTTCCCAGAGATTCCGGATTTTTGTGAGTCAAACACGAACAAGATCAAAATACGAGAAAGACAATAAAAGTACGAAAATGAAAGAATACGAAAGAGGGAAAAGAGGATTCTTATTCTTATTCTCATGAACGTTTTACAATCAGCCAGCAGTTCCAACTGTAAGAACAACCGGTGAATATCCTAGAACTAACAGCGGCCCCGTGAACAACCTAATTAAGTCGCAGCTCTCTAAGAACAGAATAAAAGCCTAAAAACTCTAAGTGTTTTGGTGTAGAAAGTTGAACGTGTCCCGTCTCTTCCTCCTCGTCTCTCTTATCTAGGCTCCAAGGTTGATCCGTATTCCTTTTCCATCTCTAAAACTTATGCGGAAATCTTCCTTTTTTTCCGAAAATATTCCTTTTTTTGTATTTCTTCCTTTTTCTTCGCGGCTTGCAGGACAAGCTACGACCGCCATCATACTTGGGCTTGATTCTTGGTTGGCATCGTAAATGGGCCATTTTCTCGTTTTAGGCCTTGTTGGGATGTTTTACGGTTTAGGCGATTGTTATTGTTCTTATCAGAAAACCGAGCTTTAGTACGGCGATATGATCATGACTTTGCAGAATCGTTCGAACGAGATAACATTGATGCTTGAACCTAATCGATCGATAAATACGATTGCGCCCTAACAACCGTTCCGAAGAAAGATGATTTTATTCATAAGACAATCTTGCCTATTGGCGAGCTAAGTTTATAAGATCCAGCTCGCCGGTTGGCGAGCTGATCGTGTGTTTCACGTTTTCGTGTGTGAGCGACGTTCGGGGCTCAAGACATTTGTCGTTCCAACTCTATCGTATCGTCTTAGTTTTTCGTGATCATCGGTCATAATCGAACCATCTTGCCTCGCTAAAACCTTAGTGATAGGAAAACCCGATGGGACAAAACCTTCTCGACTAAGGACAAAAGAGTGCAGAGGTGGTTGCCTAATTTTCCGATAACCGCTATACGTTTCTTCCGAAACGTATTTCCAGAAATTTAGTGAATACGTTCCGTCGATCAGGATCACAACGATTTGGTTAAAGCATTAGTTTTGTCATAACTGTTTTTGACTCCAACAGTTAGCCCCCCAGCCTACGGGAACATTTGTAATGTTCTCGAGAGGTTGTAAGTTCGATAAGTGGGCGGAACTTGTGGTTCAAAAGGTCCGAAGGTGAATAGTAAAAATTTTCCTATAAAATGGAGAAGTTACCTCATTAGATTTCACTTTCTCATTCTTCAAGCAATTCTCATAGGTAAATAAGAACTTTTCTTCTCTCAATCTCTTATCATTCCATTTACTTCGTTTATGAATTCGGGGAGAGGAGTTGCGGCAAATGCATTACCATCGATTTTTGATCTAGAAAGCCTTTGTACATATAACGGGGGTGTTGTGCCACCGGCTAGATTTCTCCGGTATTTGATTGAGTCGACGGAAGTCGACAGATGCTTACGAGAGACATGCAGCAGTGCTGTTCCGCTTCCGGAGTCGTGGTGTCCGAAGAGACCTAAATTTGTCGGTGATTCCGGAGGTCCGAGCGACTGCAGGATGTCTTTCCTGAACACCATCCGAGAGTTCTGTAAGGTGCCGGATGATGTGGAGTTTCGTCTACCCGTATGTGGCGAGGAAGCCAGCTCTCCGCCTTTGGGATAATTCAGTTGCTATGAGGCTTACCTGCTGTATTGCCGATTATGGTTTCCGATCCCAGGAGTTGTAGTTGATTTCTTGTGCCAATACGGCCTATCGATTAGCCAAATTTCGCCTCATGGCCTTCAGCACCTGATCGGTACATTGGTCCTGAGCTACGAACGAGGGATGGTTCTAGATACCGAATACTTGACCGCGCTTATTCTTGCAAAGAGAATAGGCTAGACGCCCATGTACTACTTAGTGCCTCGAGCCGGCATGGGGATCATTCGGTCGTTCGAGAACAAATTTAAGCAGTGGAAAGAACGTTATTTCTTTGTTCGGATAAGTAGCGCTTCCATTGAAGAAGGATATATACCCCTTTTTAGGTGGAGATGGGGTCGATACGGTATTGCGATCGGGTAATCGAGTTTCTGTTTCTTTTAGTCGATATCTAACGTTTCATTTTTGTTATGCAGTTCTCGATCTACTTCCCCCTAATCCGAAAGATATACTTGTTGTTAGGAATCTCCTCTGAGGCGGACTAGTTCATTGGGGATATTTTTCGCTGCAGCGAGTATGAAACGCTGTTTCCTATCATAACGCCCGTGCTTGTCCCAAAGTCGTTATCGAGGAGGAAGAACCAACGATGGAAAAATTTGTTCCTTATGAGCTGCCTTCCGAGAGAGAGGGAACGATCCCCGCGAGATGGGGACGTTGCTGGCTCCGTCCATGTCGGGGCGTTCTTAAATGGCTTCGATGACCTGGATCAGGTCCCGCTACCGTCGTTTGAGTCTGGCTTCTTTGTTTTTTGAATGCTTCACCGCCTCAGCCTCCTATTACGAAGAGAGCTGTGAGGTCGCAACCGTGTGTCAAGGCTTCGCGCCGGTGTATGGAGGTAAGTATGCGCTCATGCGATTATGTTTTCCTAGGTATGTTTACTAAATTTTCAGTGGTATCGTGACAGGCCGTCCACATAATGGAAGAGGCTCTTAAGTTGAAGGAGCAAGAGGAGCGTGCGGCTCGGTACAGGGCCGACAGGTTCGAGGAAGAAGTTTCTCGTTTGAAGATGGAGAAGGAAACGTTGGAGCGGTAGTACGCGTCCGAGGTTCGCCGCGTGGCTAGACATGGAAGACGCGAGGTTGTATCTGCTATGGCGGATCGTTTGACCCGTTTCGAGACCAGCCTCGAGAAACTGGAGCAAACGCACCATGCCGTCGAAGATTGGCGTGAATGTCGGGGTTCGGTGGTTATTTTGCACCAGACTAAGCAGCCCGATTTTCAGTATGATGTGGAATGGAAGAAGATGTCCGGGTATTATGAAAAGAACAAGGATGTGAGATCTTTGATTCCTCCGATAGTGTCGGAGGTCCGGGAATGCTGGGCTCCGATTCCTGTTTCTCCTGACACGTAGGATGTTGGGACTTTGGCGCGGGGCGATGAAGAGGCAGTGGACCAGGACCCGATGGCGTTTGGCGTGTCGTGTACTGGTTTCTATGATCCCAGCCAATGAGGGACGAGGATGTTTCGGGAAGGATCTTGTGTTTCCGGTCGAGTGAGACTGTTCAGGTCGTGTGTGGCTTTAAGACTTGCCTTTTTTGAGGCTTTCTGTAACTTGTGTTTATGATTAGTTTGCTGAAAGATGAAATTCTGAGTACAAAGATTTGTATTTCGTTTTCTGGTTTATCGCTATGTTTAGCTTATCCGTTTATCGCTATGTTTAGCTTATCCGTTTCGGGTGCAAGGTTTTTAGCGAATTTAATTTCCGAGATCTGCGGATTCGCGTGTGTGGGCGAAGAGACAAGTTTTGGGATCTCGTACTTGCTTCAGATACTATGTCTAGAGATGTTAGAGACCAGTGTGCTGGGTTTAGGGCAAGACCTAGGTTTACTCTCGGTTTTAAGGAGTGCGGTGACTATTCCGGCTTACGTATCCTGTTCTGCGATTTCAACCTAATTCCATTTCGACGTTGGAATCTGCGATAGATTCGTGTCGATTTGGAACCGAGCATCTCTCCGAAGACCTTTCGGAAGTGCTGAGCAAAATTTTGGTCTTTCTAGCGCTGTTTACCCTTGTGCCGGGTGTGTGGGAACCGATCTTACGAAAGGTTGGGTGACTAGTTGGTCCGTCGGAGGCCAGTCGACGGGTTTAGTGTGAAAGCTGATGTTTGCTTGTTTTGGTTTCTAGAGTCTGCAAAGACTGTTTTCATACGAGCTTGAAAATTCATTTTCGAAAGTTCGCGACGTCTCGCTTTTTCCGAAAGTTCTTTTTCCGTTCGTGTTTTCGAGATGTGCTTGGGGGATGTTCCCGTGATTTTGTCAGATGATAGGCCTGCCTTTGCGAGCGAGGAGAGTGTTAGGGTTTTTCGCTAGGATGAGTTTTCGTGTGATTTCTATTTCTGGATTATACGATGATCTAAAAGGTTGGTTAAAAATTGTTAAGGCAGGAAATGTTTTTATTGCGTAAAAGTTTCAAAAATATCGAGTACATAATGCAGAAATTTAAAATATGGGAGTATACAAATCTATGTATACGTACCCACTACCCCCTTTTTTAGAGGAGGGACAGCTGCACTTTTCCTACGAAAAGTTGCCTACGTAACCTTTTTCGGGATAAAGCCGTCTCGTAGTTCAGTTGGTTGCCTTGAGTTAGATTACTCGCTTGGCAATGCCGCGTCGTCCACTTTGTCCGTAGTTAGATCGACAACTTTTTCTTATCTCCTTGGGGTTGTTCTATATGATCAAAGCACTCCTTCTAATTCATTTGCCCATTTTCCTTTCTTTGCATCAAGCACGATTTTGTTGATGGCTTCGGCTTGACCGTTTTCCTGAGGATAGTAGGGTGTTGAGTAGGTGAGGTTGATTCTCATTCTTTCACAGAACTGTTGAAATATGTCGGAAGTGAATTAGAGACCGTTGTCCGTATGGATCTCGTAAGGAATGTTGTGGCGGCATATTATGTTTTTGCAGATGAATGCTTCAACATTCTAGGATTTCACCTTTGCGTAGGAGTCCACCTCTACCCATTTGGAGATATAGTCTGTTAAAACCAGCATGAAACGCTTTTTCTAGGATCTGTGCATCGGGGAAATTATGTCCATGGACCACTGCATAAAGGGGTATGGGGAGGTAGTCGATTGCATCTCCTTAGTAGATCGGTAGATGAGTGGTGCATGTTTTTGGTATTTCTCGCATCTCATTGCGTATTTCTCACAATCGGTTATCATTGTGTACCAATAATAACCATATCTTTTAATGTTGAATGATATAGCGCTGCCGCTCGAGTGGTTTCACATGCTCTGTCATGGACTTCCCTTATTATCTTCTTGGTTTTGTGGCCGAATATGCATTTTCGGAGTAGTCCTCGGATGCTCCACTTGTAGAGGTTTCAATCCATCTGAGTGTATATGGTACTTTTGACTTTCAGCTTTCTTGCATCCCATTTTTGGATGGCAGGATTCTGTCTTCGATATATGCAAGCACCTATGCGCTAGTCGATGGCGGTCTCGACTTCGTCAGCTTCAAGAGGTGTGTTCCCCCCCCCCCCCNGATTAGTTCGAATTAGAGGAAATCCTTTGAGAGGTTTTTCAGCACTTCTAAGTATGCTTTCATTCGATCATCTCTTGTTTCATACTCTCCCCTGAATTGATTTCCTATGAGTTGGGAGTCATAATGCGCGTTAATTTGTTTGGCTCCTATTGCTAATGCCAACCGCAAACCGGATATCAGTGCTTCGTATTCGGCCTCATTGTTCAATGCGGAGTTCATTCGGAAAGATTGTTCGACGACCTCGCCCGTTGTGGCGATCAACCACATGCTTACTCTTGAGCCGTATTTGGAACTTGCTCTGTCGACATACAAAGACCATCGTGCGTCGGGGTGTTTAGGATCCCGTTCCATCTCAAGGGGCATTTCGGTAAGGAAATCTGCTAAAACTTGAGATTTTTCGTGTGTTCTACTTTTGAATTCTATTTAATGCTCGCTCGGTTCAACCATCTATTCGGATAGTCTCCCCGATTTGTTTGGGCTATGTAGAATTGTACGCAGTGGTTGGTTCGAGAAAACAATGATTGAGTGTGACTTGAAGTAGGACTAGAGCTTCCTTGCGGAGTGGATGACAGCCAAGGCCAACTTTTCTATTATCGATTATCTTGTTTCCGCATCGTCTAAGGTTTTACTCAGGTAGAAGATTATGTTTTGACTTCCGAGGTCTTCGCATACTAAGATAAAGCTTATGGCTTGCATTGATACCGCTATGTATAGGAAAATGGTTTCTCCTTCCTGGGGCTTCGAGAGTACTGGAGGCGTCATTAGATACTTTCTCTGTTCGGTGAATGCTTGTTTGCACTCCTTGCTCCAAGCGAACTTTTTGTTTCCTTTGAGCAGGTTGTAGAACGGTAAGCACTTATCCGTGGATTTACATATGAAGCGGGGTAGAGCAACTATGCGGCCTGTAAGCCTCTGTACTTCTCTTCTGGTTCGCGGTGATGGCATCCTCAATAAGGCATTAATCTGCTTGGGTTAGCTTTGATGCCTCTCTTAACTGAGTAATTTTCCTAAGTTTACTACAAAACTGCACTAGGCCTGGTTGAGCTTCATTCCATATGTGTTTAAGATTTGGCAGCATAATGGGAGGTCTGCTATACGGTCATCTTTGTCTGAGGATTTGACGAGCATGTCATCGATATAGACTTCCATCGTTTATTTGCCAAGCTGCTCTGAAAACATTTTGTTTACCAAGCGCTGGTAAGATACCCCGACATTCTTCAGGCCATAAGGCATTACTTTGTAACAGTATATGCCTATGTCCGTCAGGAAAGTTGTCTTCTCCCTATCATCTAGATGCATTAGTATCTGATTGTAGCCCAAGAAAGCATCCATGAATGAAAGAAGGTTGTATCATGTTGTGGCTTCTACCAGCTGGTCTATGTTCAGTAATGGGAAGTTGTCCTTTGGATATGCTTTATTTAAGTCTGTGATGTCGACACATTCTCTTCATTTCCCATTTTTCTTCTTAACTACAATAGGATTGGCTAGCCAGTCGGGGTATTTGACTTTGGTGAAATCTTCCCTTTATGGTTTCTTCCATTTTCTTCACAACTTGCAGGACAACCTTTGACCGCCATCGCACTTGGGCTGGATTCTCGTCTACAATCCGTAAGTGGGTCGTTATCGTGTTTTAGGCCTCGATGGGCCATTTTACGGTTTAGGCAATTTTTACGATTCTCATCGGAGAACCAGGTTTTCGCACGATGATACGATTGAAACTTTGCGGAAAGGTTGTATCGATCGTACAAAAGATATAACGTCCACATTTGAGTTAGTCGTTTATCATTTTATACGATCGATAAGTACGAGCGCGACCTTGCGACCGTTCCGAAGAATGACGACCTTAATCGCATGTGTCTCGGTGCTTTAGCTAACCGTCATCATCTTATACGATTAATTTCATACGAGAAGATTTTGCGATTCTTTCGCAAATCATAGGAAGTAATCGTATAGCCAAGGCACCATCGGTGTTCAGGAGAACCGAAACCGTTTATTAGATTACTTTGGAACTTATGCGAGTTTTAATATTTTTATCGCATAATTCCAACGGAAACTCGGAATGATACGAAATGAGAGACAAGAGGTTCGTGAGATGGTGAGCTCGCCAACTGGCTAGCTGAACCTGCGTAATTCACTCGCCAAATGGCGAGCTGAACGTTAGTCGTTCAGGGTATACGTTCTTATTTCATCCGTTAACAGTATTCGGAACTGAAACATTTATCCGAACGCTTCGATTTACTTGTTATCGTCCCGTTACGTATCTGTTGAGGTTTTTTGTATCTCTTGGCCGTCGATTTCGAGTACGCTTTCTTGGATACCGTTATCGGATATAAGCAAATTTTCTTGCCTCGTTAAAACCTTAGTGATAGGAAAACCCTGTGGGACAAAACCTTCTCGACTAAGGACAAAAGAGTACAGAGATAATTTCTTAGCTATTTGTCGATTACTATCCGGTTTATCCGAAACACATGTTCTTATGGCCTTTCGGAAGTAATTTTATTTTAGTTAGTTCGTACCATTGATCGGAACTGGTGCGGTTTGATGTTTACACTGGTGGTTATGAGGCATCGATTTCGTTGTAACCGTTTTTGACCCCAACAGTTAGCCCCCAGCTCGCAAGAAACATTGGAATTTTCTTGTGAGGTATTAAGTTAGGCAAATTTCGCGGGTCAGGCAAATTTGGCGAGTCAGGCGGAATCGATGGCTCAAAAGTTCGAAGATGAATAGTAAAAATTTTCTCTATAAATTTGAGAAGTTACCTTTTTAAACTTCACTCATCACTTTTCAAGAAATTCTCAAAGGTAGATAATTCTTATTCTCTCAAATCCTTTGTTGTTTTCCTATATTCGTTACGAATTCTAATATGGGAGCTGCCGCGACTGTGTTGCCATCGATCTTTAGTCCTGAGAGCTTACGAGTTTAGGGCGGAGGCGTCATGCTGAAGATTGACTTTATGAGACACTCGATTAATCCGAGGGAGGTAGAGGTGGCGCGCAACATGCGGCATAGAAGCTTCGCCTCCCGAGTCGTGGTGTCCATCGAGACCTAAATTTAGCAGATGCGTTGATGATCCGAGCTACTGCCGAGATTGTTCCATGACTACTATTCGGGAGTTTTGCTGTGTTCCGGACGAAGTAGTGTTCCGCCTTCCGATGCATGGGGAAGAAGCCTGCGCCGCGCCTAGCAGTTGGTTCACTTGCTACGAGGCGCACCTTCTACATTGCCAATTATGGTTTTCCATTCCGGGAATCATAGTTGATTTTTTGCGTCGGTATGGCCTGTCGATCGGCCAAATTACGCCACATGGCCTCTAACACCTTATCGGTGTTTTAGTCCTGAGCTATGAGTGAGGGATGAGTTTAGATGTCGATTATCTATTGGTGTTTCCATATCCAAAGGGTCCGAGTGATTCACTACAGTACTACTTGGCGTCGCGGAACAATATGTCGATCATCTAATCGTTCAAATCCCATCTTCATGATTGGAAGAAGCGTTATTTTTCGTTCAGATAGATGGCGTCTCCGTCGAAGAGGGTTATATTCCCCGTTTTAAGCGGAAATGGGGTCCGCGGGTACTGTGGTTGGAGATTTGAGTTGTTTTTGGTCTATTGAGGCCTAACGCGTGTTCTAGTTTTGTGTATTTGTCGATCCTCTCCCTCCGCATCCACATAATTTGTACATTGTCATGGATCTTCTCTTAGGCGGTCATTTTTCGCCGCAACGAGTTCGAAACGACGGCCTACCACAACGCTCGAGCCTGTCCTAAGGTTTTCGAAGAAGAGGAAGAAGTAGAGATGGAGGGATTTATTCTGTATAAGATGCCTCCTGCCAGGGTGATGCGATCCTGGATCCTAACTCTGATGAAAGGCTCAAAGAACACGAAACTCAAAGAACACGAAACTTGACTCGCAAGTTTGGTTAATTCGGCTTAGGGTTCTTCTTCGGATAGAATGAATGGCACGGGACAATGGACAGGCTTGGTGTTGCGGCAAGGAATGGACAGAAGCAATGGGACACGGACGAGATAGGCCTGGAGTGCATCACGGATCTGGAACGACGGCTAGGCTGGCTGCGGTGATGCTAGGGCCGCA